>JAUZNJ010069475.1:0-26001 GCA_034780135.1 Jordanella pulchra
TAAATGAAATAAACATTTGAATGCATCAGTCTGTGTGCAATGAATAAATATAATGTACAAGTTACACTTTTTGAATGCAATTACTGAAATAAATCTACTTTTTCATGGTATTCTAATTTTATGACCAGCACCTGTATGTAGGTTTGACAGTTATAGTTAAACAAAACTTTTAATTTTGATGTGGTAATAAATAAATAAATCAATAAGCCGTTCTGGCTTTGCACAGAATTTTTAATAAACTGGAAAGCTATTTGACAATGTTAAGAAGGACTTCTATGGATTGTAGAATTTAGCATTTTCTTCTTCACAAGTTAAAGTTTCAAATCTAATGTTACATTTTGGTCATAATACTTTCCTCTGTTTTGTTTTTTGTTTCTTTTTATAATTCCGAAAAATATTTAATGATTGAACCAAATAATGAATAAACACAAATCTATGTTTTTTTGCTTTTTTGTTCCATATAATAAATACAGGATTAAAGAAATTTCAGAAAGAATGCCCAGATGGCTTATTATACCCCAGAGAAATAAATGTATGGTAAGCAAGAAGCAAAAGTTGCAAAGGAAGCTACAGATATCTAAAAAAAAAAAAAAAAAAGCAGACCTAGCACCAGAAAGAAAAATACAAATAAAAACATCAGATATCTACAAGAAAAAAAAAACTGTATCCATGTTGAAACTTGTATATTTTATTAAATTAGGCTGTTAGTATATTTGTGGAATTTATAATACATACCCTGGTTTAGTCACCTAAAGATGACTGAACTCCTAAAATAAACAAATCATAAGAAAAGGTTGAAAAATATAAACCTATAAACCAGACTGTCTAGTAAAGGCCGTATTTTACCAAACAGTTAAAAAAAAAAAAAAAAAAAAAACAATTATACCCCGGAAGTAGTGCAGAGAGTTTCTATTTTGATCCGGGTTGGTTTCCGGTCAAAGACGAACAGGATGGCGACTCACATGTCAAGGTGCAGGAGCTGGAGTCGGCTTCAGAGGTAACAGCTCGTTATATTCATGTTATTAAAACCATAAAGAGTAGGCTGTTAAATTCAGAGCGCTTCACTGCCAAGCGCAGCTTTTCAACGGTTGTCCGCCTTGGGCTGTCAGTTAGCATTCAACGTTAGCCGCCGGTGTGTTGCAACAATGTGCGTCAGTAAGCTGTAGGATCAATACATTATACTAATTTCTAAAGTTCAATCAGAACATATGTTAGTCTTCTAAAACTTTACTGCTTTGTTGACGTTTTATCCCTCAAGGCAATTGCGGAAAGAGCTGCAAGTCGATCGAGCAGATGAAAGATGACACCAAAGCTTTATAAAGAAAGGAAGGGGTTTTAGCTTTAAAAAGGAGTGGTGGTATAAATTCATTTGGCCTGTCTTTACAATGTTGCCTCTAACATCAGGCCGCTGTGTCTGACCCAGAGGTTGTGCTAACCGAAATCATTTTAACCCCTAATAAATTCCTTCCAATGCAAAAAATGCAGCATTTTCCCTTGAGTTCTTTGTGTGTTTCGCTTATTATTTGACATGTACAAAGTAAAATTCTCTCAAAGGAAGATGCAAACTTCTGACCATTCTAACCGTTGCTCTAAACTTGTTTTTTTATTGTTTGCTTAATGTTGCTATTTTTTTTTAGATTTGGCAGAAATAATCTACCTATCAAGCTAAAAATGTTTGAAGATATGTTTCTGCAGATACTTATTCATGTCAAAAGGAATCATTTTAGCAGAACTTTATTGTAAAAATATTGTTTTATTAGCTTTATTAGTTTTAAATAAGTATGAGAAATTAAGGTCACAGAATGAACACTAATAACTGCAAAGTCTTGGTCAAACATTTCACATTTAAATTTGATTATGCTGCTAAAAGGCGATAGACGGCAAATAAATTAGTAAAAAATCTGGGAAGTTAATATGAATAGAAAGGACTATCCTAGACTAATTTGCTTTTGAAAGAACTGTTTGAAAAGAAAATAATTTGGAACTGCCAAAACTCTCTATTTTTAAACTTTTCTGTTTTTTAAAAACCAAACGTTTTTACAGATGTTTGCAAGCTTCAAGTTCACCACTAACTGACTTCTTGTTTGCTGTGAAAGGTTTGGGATTGCAGCTTATAGAAAGTACAGCAGTGGTGCAGGATATCCGAATGTGTCCCTTTCTACACCGCTGCCTGGAATCCCAAAACCATTGTTTGCATCTGTGGACGGCCAGGAAAAATATGAGACCAAGATCACAACTCTAGAAAACGGCCTCAAAGTTGCTTCTCAAAACAAGTTTGGTGAATTCTGCACAGTTGGAAGTAAGTTAGACTTTCTAGGTTTAGAAATCAGATATACACACTGATCTTTTATGAACTGTGGAAAATTGTATAAATGATTTGATTTCATGGTTTTGTTCTGCTTTTTTTTTTAGTTTTGATAAATTCTGGATCTAGACATGAAGCAAAATATCCAAGTGGAATAGCACACTTTTTAGAAAAGCTTGCTTTTTCTGTAAGTCAACAAAAGAAACAAAGAAAAATAGCAAATCCCACCTGTTGTTATACATGTTAAATAATGTCCTTTTTTGCAGTCCACAGCTCAGTATGGGAGTAAAGATGAAATCCTTCTCACACTTGAAAAACACGGGGGCATATGTGACTGCCAAACATCGAGGTATTAAACCTGAGTTTAAAGTGTGGCCACCTCTAAATGAAGCACTTTACATTATTGGTATCTTCCATGCAGAGACACGACCATGTATGCAGTATCTGCTGAGGTTAAAGGTCTGGACACTGTAGTCAGTCTTCTGTCTGATGCCGTCCTGCAGCCTCGCCTGCTGGGTAAGTCCAGTTTATAGCGGAGGAGACGTGTCTGTTACAGAGACCTAAACTGTTTCTGTTTTACATGCAGACGAAGAGGTTGAGATGACCCGGATGGCCGTACGCTTTGAGTTGGAGGATCTGAACATGAGGCCGGACCCTGAGCCTTTACTCACCGAGATGATTCATGCTGTGAGTGAGAACTCTGGGAGCTAGATGATGTTTTTTTATTTTTTAATTTCATTTTTTGTTGAACCAGTCCCTCTAGGATTGATTGATATGTTTTAGGTGATTTATATGAATCTGTAGCAACTACTGTAAATCATTAAACTAAAACCCAACTGCTGGAGCTAATCCTAAAAATCTTTGGTTTTAATGATTAAAAGTGATCCAGATGCCTGGATAACAGGAAGCTCTTCTGTATTTTTAGTTATGGGAACTGACAGAACTGTTTCTGTTTGAGAGTTGTAATTTTTCAGTGTTAGAATTTAAAGATTGATTTCTTGAACCTGAACAGGATTCATTTTAAAGCTGAACTTCTTGGGTCTTCCAGAGCCCAAGGAGGAGGTGACTGTTTCAGTAAATAGTCAAATAAAGCATGTTTGCTTTAGCTGACATTTTTAGCCTGTTTTCATAATGGAGGTGTTGGTGTTTAAAGATTCTCTCTGCGACTGTTTCCAGGCTGCCTATCGAGGGAACACGGTAGGACTTCCTCGCTTCTGCCCTGCAGAGAACGTGGAGAAGATAGACAAGAAAGTCCTTCACAGCTATCTGCGTAACTACTACTGCCCTGAGCGCATGGTCCTGGCAGGCGTGGGCATCGAGCACGAACAGCTGGTGGAATGTGCCCGCAAGTATCTGCTGGACGCGAGGCCGGTTTGGGGGACGAGTTCAGCAGCTGACGTGGACCTCTCTGTAGCGCAGTACACCGGTGGCATCGTTAAGGTGTTTGTCAACGTCTGAATGTGTCACTACAGCTTT
Source organism: Jordanella pulchra (assembly GCA_034780135.1). Taxonomy (NCBI): domain Eukaryota; kingdom Metazoa; phylum Chordata; class Actinopteri; order Cyprinodontiformes; family Cyprinodontidae; genus Jordanella; species Jordanella pulchra. The sequence goes on from JAUZNJ010069475.1 coordinate 3,782, forward strand.
TGTTGACGGTGGTCGCTAATGTTCCCTTTGACACGTTAGATGGAGAAAGACATGTCTGACGTGAGCCTGGGCCCCACACCGATCCCAGAACTCACCCACATCATGATAGGCTTGGAGAGCTGCTCCTTCCTGGTTGGTGTTTGCAGCACATTCATGAATCTTAGCCTTCTGACACACGGAGACTAAAATAATTCCCTCCACAGGAGGAGGACTTTATCCCATTCGCTGTGCTGAACATGATGATGGGTGGCGGGGGTTCCTTCTCTGCTGGAGGACCAGGGAAAGGCATGTTCACTCGCTTGTACCTTAACGTCCTCAACAGGTGAGCAACTCTGTTTAGACTAATGCAGGTTCAAATCTTTAGCTTTTTTGTTCATATGTCGTCCTAATTATCTGTTGCAGACATCACTGGATGTACAACGCCACCTCCTACCATCACAGCTACGAGGACAGCGGGCTGCTGTGCATCCATGCCAGCGCAGACCCCAGACAGGTCAGTAAAACGGCTCAAGAAAAAACAGTTTTACTTTAGAGATTGTTGTTTGAGCAGCTGTTTTCTATACAATACACGACTTCAGTTCATTTAACAAACGTTGCCTGCAGGACTTATAACTTTACTTCACTAAATTAAAACGTGCATCTTTTATAATCACAAAATCTATCAAATCTGTCATTATTGAATATTGTGATGATGAAAACGTAATAAGCTAGCATGACCTTTACCTTTTCATGATATCCCCGCCACGCTGTAAGATTTAGCAGCTGAACATGCATATGAAGTGAAGGATTTACAGACTCTAGTACTTCAAGAATCTTCCAAACAATCTATCTTTGTGAAGGGGACATTACTTAATGATAAACATGTAAACAATGGACAGAAAATGCAAGTTGATCAGTTTAATATTTCATGATATTGTTGGGCCTCATTTTACACCATGTACTTGTTTGTCTTTTAAATATTAGCTTTTTATATTATCAGCACAATCTTCCCATGGGAGGTATTTTAAATAGAAATGTGCAGACTGTCAAAGTTAAGAGCAGAGTTTATAATACGGCTCCTGTGTTGATCCCCAGGTGCGAGAGATGGTAGAAATTATAACCAGAGAGTTCATTCAGATGTGCGGGAGTGCAGGAGAGGTAAGGATCTTGACAACGTGGATTTCAGTTGACTCTTAAATAGAAAAGCGGAGCCTTTACATTTTCCCTTCCTTTGTCCAGATGGAGCTGGAGAGAGCCAAGACTCAGCTAAAGTCCATGTTGATGATGAACCTGGAGTCCCGTCCTGTGATTTTTGAAGACGTTGGACGTCAAGTTCTGTCCACAGGAAAAAGAAAGCTTCCCCATGAACTCTGTGACCTCATCAGTACGTTTTCTTAGTTTAGTTTTTTTTTTTCTACAAATGTAGATAAGTGCGCTGCGCTAGCTTATGCATTAATAACTACTAAAATGATTTCCAGGCAGTGTGACGGCCAACGACATAAAGAGAGTGACCACCAAGATGCTGAGAAGTAAGCCTGCAGTGGCAGCTCTGGGAGACCTGACGGAGCTGCCCACCTACGAACACATCCAGGCGGCGCTGTCCAGCAAAGATGGACGTCTGCCTCGCGTCTATCGCCTCTTCAGATAGATCCTTGGTGCATGGCCCAGGCCCCGCTGTAAATAACCCCCCGACTGGAAGATTACACTATTAACCCAAACCAAGAACTCTGCACAGCTCAGTCTGGGAGAGGACTAATACCTGCTTTCTGACAGAAAAGAGTTTTGTTTTTTAAGAAGCTCTTCCTACACTGGAGCAATCTTAGTCTGCACTCAGCTGGATCTATTTATTCGGCAGGAAGCCATAAATCCCCAGTTTGGTTTTAAATGGACGGTTTTCCCCATAAACAAAACGTTCTCACAACACTTACCTGTTTGTTTGTTAATGTTTCGATGTGTTAGTCGGTTATGGTAAGAGATGAATGTTGGACTTTTTATCGTACCTTCATCTATTCTGCTTGAAAGTGAGCAAACTAAAACCTTCAGAGGCTGAAGTATTTCAACTCATTTTAAAATACCTTTAAAGACAAACCAGTCAAGATGAAGAGTGTTTGTATAAATAAAGTTACTGGAGTGGTGGTTATGACTTTCATATACTTTAAACCTTTGTGGAATCCAACAGGTAGATTAAATTATAGCTTGAGACCTATTTCATTGGACTCACTGTTTGTGTTTTGCTAAAGGACTCCTGGTCTTAAACCTTTTCAGTGAAATCTATGACAAAAGATCACATTTAAAGTATGTTTAATTGCTTTTAGGGAAGATGCTTGGATCCCAAAGTATCATAAATCTATTTAGATGATTTAACTGTTTCCGCTTTCGGGTTAACTGATGGAACAGGTAATGGTGTTTTACAGCCTAACCTGCTTTAGACTACAGCTTTACTCTTGACTGTCATCGTGATGCTGCTTCTGGTTTTTTTAATGTTCTCAAACCTCTGAGGATGTTGTATAACAGTTGAGTTTTGATAAACAGAGACTTCTAAAGGCAGATGGCTGTACGTTTTATTTCAGGGTATCAAAGTAAAAAACGGAGACCAGATATGATCGGCATAATTTTCAGACTTTTTTTCAATTTTTTTTTTTTTTTTTTTTTTTATTGAAGAACAGCTTTTAGCACCACAGCAGATCTGAAAAGGAAACCTCCTGTTATCTGTTATATGAAGGATCTTGTGCGAGGACATTAACTATGCAAATACTATTTTTTTTCCCTGCAAAAACACTTGGTGTTCTAAATAATTAATCCCATTTCAAACAAGCTTGTAGATGCAACCAGATAACTGGCAGATGATTGTATAACGGAAAACATAAGACACAGCTAATTCTGATATTGAGCCCATATTTTATGGTTGAGGCAAGATGCCTTCGCATTTTTTTTTACATTTAAAAAAGATCCAAACTAAAACTAGAGAATTTTCTGTACACAGCTTTTTGATTGGCTGCAGTTATTAATGGGCCGGCGTATATCTGGATGGAACTACAGTCATGGCCAGAAGTTTTGAGAATGATTCAAATTTTAATATTTATAAAGTCTACTGCTTCAGTTTATATAATGGCAGTTTGCATAAACTGCAGAATGTTATAAAGAGTGATCAGCGTAACAGCAATTAATTGCAAAGTCAATATTTGCCTAGAAAATGAACTTTATCCCCCGAAACACATTTTAACTTCATTGCAGCCCTGCCTTAAAAGGACCAGCTAACATCATTTCAGTGATTGCTCCATTAACACAGGTGTGGGTGGTGATGAGGACAGGGCTGGAGATCAATCTGTCATGATTAAGTAAGAATAACACGACTGGACACTTTAAAATGAGGCTGGTGCTTGGCATCATTGTTTCTCTTCTGTGAACCGTGGTTATGTCTAAAGAAACACATGCAGTCATCATTGCACTGCACAAAAATGGTCTAACAGGAAAGAGAATCGCAGCTAGAAAGGTGCACCTCAGTCAACAATCTAAGGCATCATCAAGGACATCAAGGAGAAATGTTCCATTGTTGCCAAAAAGGCTCCAGGGCACCAAGAAAGACCAGCAAGTGCCAGGACCGTCTCTTAAAAGTGTGTGAGCTGTGGGATCGGGCTACCAGCAGTGCAGAGCTTGCTCAGGAATGGCAGCAGGCAGGTGTGAACGCCTGGTCTCAAGGAGGGCAGCAAAGAAGCCACTTCTCTCCAGGAAAAACATCAGGAGTAGACTGATATTCTGCAAAAGGTACAGGGAGTGGACTGCTGAGGACTGGGATAAAGTCATTTTCTCTGATTAATCCCCTTTCCGATTGTTTGGGACGTCTGGAGAAGATGAGGTGAGCGCCGTCTCATGCCAACTGTTAAGCATCCTGAAACCATTCATATGTGGGGCTGCTTCTCAGCCAAGGGACTCGGCTCTCACAGTCTTACCTAAAAACACATCCATGAATAAAGAATGGTACCCCAACCGTCCAAGAGCAGTTTGGTGATGAACAATGCCTTGTCCAGCATGATGGAGCACCTCGCCATAAAGCATAGGTGATATCTAATTGGCTCGGGGAAAAAAACATGCGGATTTTGGCTCCATGGCCTGGAAACTCCCCTGATCTTAATCCCATTGAAAACTTGTGGTCAATCATCAAGAGACAGGTGGACAAATGAAACCTAGGAATTCTGACAAAAAGCAGGCATTGATTGCGCAAGAATGGACTGATATCAGTCAGGATTTGGTCCAGAAGTTGATTGAGAGCATGTCAGGGAGAATTGCAGAGGTCCTGGAGAAGAGGGGTCAACACTGCAAATATTGACTTGTTGCATTAACTCATTCTGTCTTAAAAAGCTTTTGTTACTCATAATATGATTGCAATTGTATTTCTGTATGTGATGACAACATCTGACATATACACATGAAAACCAGAGGGCAGCAGATCATGTGAAAGTATAATATTTGTGTCATTCTCAATACTTTTGGCCATGATTGTACAGCTAGCAGGGAGAGAAAGCAGTGTTTTCTGTACATCACTAAAGATTGTCCTTATCGCCGTTTAAATCCAGGGATCAGTGTGTAGAACAAAGAATAAACATGTGAATTATTGTAAACAGGTCCCTATTGGTTACATTAAACCATGTATTTCCACTAAGCTAATATGACTGAATGATAAATGCAAACACAAATGAAACTGTTTTACAAAGGTTCAAGTTTTATTAATTATTACAGGATGTTAAACATTAGGTTTCACAAGAATTTGCAAATTAAGACGGGTCATGTTGAGTTACCAAGACCCGTAGGCACTTGTTTATATAAGTAGAAAGCTTTTGAAGCTTGAATACGAGATCATAGCTGTGCTACATACAGTACATTGAAAAGTTTACGGTATGTAATGAATTAAACGAGAGGTAAGGCATAGAGTCAGTGATCTGATGAGAATTGCATGGCCTTTATGGCAGCGACAGTAACAAGCATCCCATGAACAAAACATTTCGACGTCGTTCTCTCTTTACAGAGGTGAGTTCCCTGAAGAACAGATCAATACGATTCTTCAAATAAATAAAAGCATCAAATTTCCCTGAATGGAAACAAGCCCTCATTTCTCTTAACGCACTGAAAAGTGTTCTGACCGATAAAAAAATGCACCGCATACATTTTTCTTTTTTTTTTACATAAGTTAAGTTCAGTGCACAATAAATCACAAGGCCTTTGATCATATGACCATCAGAATGCAACATTAGGGTTCAGTTCTGTTAAAACAGACAATGAATGCAGACTCTTTCAGGTTAAATGCATGTGACAGAGGAGTAAGCAACAAAGGTAGCCAATCTACTCTTTGTTTCCTAGTCATGTTTGAGTAAAGAAGGCTAAATAAATAAAGGTCAGACTGCTGATGTCCACAGACCTGTAATCTGTCTGACCTTAAGGGACCAGTGCTCAGCTGCAGCCACCATCCCGACAGCGTGTTAAGACAACACTGGTCATTATTTTGGTCTGTTCCCACGTGTGGCACAGGTTCAGTCCTGACTGGTGTTCAGGTGATGGTGCAGATGGTGCTGCTATTTTGGCTGGATATGGCCTCCCTCCTCTTCAGTTCTCTGGCCGTCATCCTCCTCTTGATCCCCTCCAAGTACAAACTGCGGTCGAACAGCCCTCCACACAAAGGAATACTGAGAAACAGCACAAAATATTGGAAAGGGAAAATAAACATCATCTTCAATGTGTAATTATTAAACAGGTACATTTAGGACATAAGAATGACAGCAGAAAAAAATAATACAAGAGAAAATTGTTATTTAATTTTTAAGCTTATTTTTTTTGTCAGAACATTTTTTTTTTCATAATATGCAATGCGTTTCCTTAGTTTGGAGGCTGGAGCGTAGCATCGTTGCTTGGCAACATCTATCAATCACCAACAGATGAGGGATGTTTGACTCGAAATGTTTCTAATCTGACTTCTGCTTTAAAGTTGGATTTATTTGTCTTTTTTTATTTTATAATCATTTCAAACTGTGCAAGTAATTCAGTAAAATAATAATTTAATCATATGTTATTAAGATTAAACATACGTACATCAAAGTTGTGACTATTAAAATGTGTTCAACAAATATTGGCAACACTGGTAAAAGATAAAGGATAGATTTAGATTTTTGTTGTGTTTCCCAGGTTGGAGGTTGTGGTCCAACTGTTTTATGCATGTTTTTAATGTTTATTTCCTTTTTTTAATTATTTTTTTCTATTCTATTGTCTATTTCACGTAAAGCACTTTGAATTGTCTATGTACTAAATTGTGCTATAAAAAATAAACTTGCCTTTAAGCCTTTAATGGTTCTTATGATCCACTCAGCTCATTATGCTTCCTGGTTTATTGAGTTAAATTTGATGCTCAAGCTGTTTCTGTGTCATTTTTCCACCAACAGGTTTTTGCTGTTTTCAGTTTTCTTTCTTCAGCAGCAAAACGTATAACTTACATCACTCCAACATCGCTCCACCAACTGACTGAAACTACATATTTCCTATTTAAATTTAAAGTAGAAAGCTTAACTAAAAATCATTCTGATTTAGCCTAAAATTATCTCAATTCTCCACTAGTTTTTTTAATGCTATCAGTACTATGAATGATCTGCAGTGACCCAGCCGACTCCTGACAAATCAAATAAAGAATCTATGGAAGGATCGAAGGATTATGGTGATTGTAAGGAAACCTTCCCACATAAAAAGATTTAGAGCGCCCATCAAATGACAAATGGATGGAAATGAATGTGGAAATGTGTTAAAAAAACTGGTCAGACTTTGTAACTATGCAGAACCGCTCTGATCCCAGTAAAGTTTGAGAGAGACAACAGACACCCTGTTTAAAAATAAAAGGTAAGTAAAACCAGGAACAAACCTCTTTATCGATTCAAAACAACTGTAAATCTAAGTCTGTAAGTGTTGTAGATATTTTGGGTTTTGTATGTTAAAGTACATGAAGACGAACAGAACCTGAGCAATGCAATGACAAGAACACACTATGATGTTCCAGTTGGACTCACTTGTCTCTTCCCGGACGGAGTTTAACTTGACAGACGGCGATGACGGGTCTGTGGTCTGAAGTCTTAATGCTGGAACAGCTGTTGTATTTCAGCACTTTTATGTCATTAGTCTGCCTGCTCCTGAACAGAACCCTGTCCTGAGGAAAAAAAAAAAGAACCCTTAACAACACGCAGAAGCTAAAAACAACAAGCGGCTCAATGCCTCCTTACTGTGTATGAAGGTGTTCTCTGCTTAGAGGTGGTGTCATAGTTATCACAGCCAATGTCAAATTTGTAGGTTGGATAGAAATGGACTGGTGCCTCCTGGAAACCTTTGAAGATGGACCCTGTAAGGAGAGAGTTATTCATTCAGAGATCATCAAACAAACAGCCGTAGTTCTCCGAGGCTTCAGCTTCCATCCTACATACCATCCTTCATTTGCTTAGACAGCTGGTCATGCTCCAACAGACGACTCATATCCCCACCCACTGTTTGCTTCATTATTGTTTCAATGTCAGCCCGGTCTTTGCCGAGTCGGAAGTTGAAATCACCAAACCAGAAGACCTGATCAAACCTTGTGGTGACGTCAGCTGTGATCAAAACAGCACAAGAGAGGTTGTAATGAGAAATGTTTGTTTCTCATGACTATGGCTGCCATTTTTCTGAAGTCTTACATGGTGAGGAGCGATACGGGTTGGTGTCTGGAAGGCTTTTGGGAAGCGCTAAGGCCTCGATGATTTTGTTGTAATCAAGGATTCTCTCGTAAACTTTGGTATCTCCGGCTGGAAGACAAACAAAGGAACAAAAACGTACAGAGATAAAGAGCAATAATCAACTACAGGAAAGAAAAATGTATTGTGATCACAGGTTTGGACCACATCATGAGCGGCTTTGAAGAAAGAAGGACGACCGACACGTTATATAGCAATAAAAAGATCATAACTGGAGAAACATGAAATCTAGTCAGCAACAAGGGAGTATTACAAAAAAAATATTAGATGATTTCTGTAGTAGCGATTGTTTGACAAACCAAACATCCAATAAAAGTTCCATCAGCTGCTATGAGACACTGGGTTCCGGTTTCTATACGCAGGCAAAAGAAGTATAATGTTCAAAAACTTGTTTACTGTCTTGGTTTCCTTTATTTCCTTTTTTGCAAATAATTACAGTGTTCAAGTTGTCCTTTGTGTCATGCTGCCTCTCTTGCACTGTTAAAAACCATGTGCCCCAAGCCCAAATGCATGCTGGTCTTTTACCAGGCCCCTACATTTATAGGAAGTGGGCTGACCCACATCAATTCCTGTCTAACTCAGAGACTAAATATAAAAAAAAAATAATAATAATAATACAAAAGATAAATAAAAACAATTATTAACATGCAAATTAACTCTGTAAATAATACAAACAGAAATTTAAGAATAAACTAACAAAATTCAAATGGAAATAAAGAATAAATAAAGAATAAATAGCTCCAACAATTTCCAAAGAGAAGAGAAAAACAATCAAAATGTATAAAGGATGCATATGAACACTTTTTTTTACTATTCACACATTCAATGAACATATAAAGGAGGGAGGAAGAAGTACATTAGGATAAATCAGTGAGGACTGGTCAGCTCACAAAACAGGGGGGATGCTTTTTTAATTACCCCTCAAAGTAAATGCATTATCTAATCTGTCCCGTGCTGTAAAAGTTGCAAAAATAAAAATAAAAAACACAGCCAGCCTCGCTTTACAGCCTCTTTGGAAACACAAAGTTAAACCGAGATAAATCTTGACGTGTCATTTGCTTTGGATTGTCCCCGTTTTACACACAGGGGATTTTTTAGAGTCTAAGGATCTGTAAGGCTTAATCAATAAGAAGGAAACAAAGCGAAGTGGACCAACTGACACAGGTCGGAGTAAAAAATAGTGGAAAATTATAGAAATGAGGTAGAACAGAGGGAAGGATGCAAGAAAGGGAGAAAAATACAAGCAGGAAAGGAAGCAAGGAAAAAAGGACACTTGGAGAGAACAAGAAAAGACCAAACAGGGGAGGGAGGTAACCCCTGGGGAAGAAAAATAAAAGCAAATCATTTAAAACATGATGAATAAAGCCTTTATTCCCCATTTTTTTCCAACACTTCTCTAGACGGCGTACAAACCATGCTGCTTTTTATACTCTACTATCTCTATAGGAACAGATTGGGAACAGTTTTGGTCTCAATCAAAATAAATATGTGTTTAGAAAAAATAGAAAGAATAATCTCTGATTGTTTGTCAGTAATATCCTCTTTTTAAGGTGTCAGAGATGCAGACCAACTTTTAACAAACCTTACTGATCTCAGCTCAGTTGTTTTGAACATTCATCCATCATATAAAAATATCATTGTTTATAACTACAGAATAGCTTATGTCTGTTAGTCATCTCATTATTTTGTGTTTCTTTTTCTTAATTTCAGTAAATAGATCTAGATATCATGTTATTAAAAAAGGTGAAGTTTAATTTCCCTGATTACTGGAAACACAAACATACCTCCATATACTATCTTGGTAACATGTTTCTGACACGACATGCAGCTTTTCTACTTACATGTAAAGTGGGATGTTATAAAGAGGAAGGATGTTCCAAAGAAGGTAAAGCTGACCCCCACAGCCCCTTTAGTCTTAATCTGAGAGATGATTCTGGTCGTGACGGTGGCGTGTTCCACCTCTATTTGGGGAGAAACCAGAAGTATATCTTTTTTTTGTCAAATAATACAAAATGAAACTTTGCGAGTGAAAAGAAACATTGGCAAGGATAGTGTAGATGTATAAGCTGGGATCTTTCCCAGGGCTTTCTGTAGCATTCATTTAGATACATGTAAAAATGTCTACAATCGTTCTGTCATCAATTCAAACTGTACATAAATGTTCAAACATAAGTTAAACATGTTAAATAAATTGAGGAAGTTAAAGAAGCATTTTTAGCTTCCAACAAGTTGCTGTTTTGTCAGCGCAGCTCTTCTGTGCTTATAGATCCACAGCTCTAACTTCTTCAGACAATAAGCTTAATAAAGGCTGTAAGCATAACATTTTAATCAAAAAATCCCTAAAATCTTTACCCTCCATTGACAATAGGTTTCCTAAGGCAACACGAACATCCTAGATTTAAACTCTCAAAACAAAAAACAAGAATCCAGTTTGACCAGAATTCCTGAAAAGAACTAAAATACACAGAGGAACTAAACATGTGCAGCTGCTTTCTTAAAAAACAAAAAAAAAGCTGCAACTGCAGAAACGTTTGAACAGGTGTACCAATGTAGGAAAGCACTAACTGTAAATTAAGGACTAGAACTGCAAATCTGGATGTATTTGAGATCTTCTAAGGGCTAAAATTAAGATTTTTTAAATCATTCTTTCTATGAATAAACCTGCTGTATCCCCGCATCTTATATTACAGTATATAAATAATTGATCTATTGTAAGGACCGAAAAACAAACTTACTTTTTTTTTTTTCATTTAAATACATTCAATAAGAAATGGGATTCAAATCATTTAGAATTTTATATAAATCTAGAACTTCAGGTTTCAGCATAAACCCACATTTCATGTGTGGAAATCAATTCACTTGGACCATAGAAACAAATTCAACCAAAGGAATATTAGAGCACAGACCTGAACAGAACCACATGAGGTCTCTCCTAATAAACACGGTCAGGTAGAGGACCCCATGGGATGCAGTGTAGAGCATAACATAATGAGGTCCCAGAGTTTCCTGAAGACAGGTCTCCCACTCCCTTCTGCAAGCAAACACATGCAAAGAAACCGAACTTATGTGAAAGCGTTATCATCCTGATAAACCTCTAACTGGACATACCTGTCAGGGCAGCCCTCCTGAACCCCAATCACATAAAAATCTTGTGCAAATTCAGAGTCCGTTGGAAGGAGGAGGTCGTTTAAGTTTGCTGGAAGGAACTGAGAACGACAGATGTTTGGTTAGCACTGATTCAGCTGCTTGCATTCAGACTGTGTGAGACGCTGAAGTCTCCTTCCTACCTTCTCTCCCTGCATGTTCCATGTCACCACATAGACGCCCACTCTTCGGTCTGGGAAGTGTCGATCCAGCTCCTCAGCACCGAGCAAGGCACCGCTTCCCAGCATGCTCCCTTCCAGGAAACTCCTGGGAGAAAGCAAAAATCCAATTTTATTACAGGCTTTTCCTCAAGAAGGAAGAAGAAGAAAAAAAACAGCCTGCTGTCCAATGGAAACTTGGGTGCTTCCTAAGTAGTTGCAGGCAAAAGATAAATGATGCATTAAGACACAAGTCTGTGACCTATTTTTGCCTTTTTATTCCTGTTGAAACAAGGCTGAGCAAGCATCTTCTCTGATCCATGCTAATCCCTTTTCACACTGCAATACCACTCCTCTTCCTGCAGATGTTAGCACAAAGTATACACCTTGAGCGCAAAGTTACAACCAGCGACAGAAAACAACATTTCTGTTCTAAAGCTGCTATGTGAAAAAAAACAATATATTACTTGAAACAAAGCTAAACTTTCTTCGCTCTAAACAAAAACAAATCAAGCTTGTCAGTTTCACTCTTTTGTATTAAAAGTCACTGACATGGAACGCAGTCACTGTGCCTGTGTGTCGCAATAAATGTTGTGAGAAACCTTAAAATATGATCTAAAGTTTGCCTTAAAAAAAGAAACATCAAAGTCCTGACTATAAATCTTACGTCCAATACCCAGATGTGTTGAAGCTCTATCCAGAATGACAGATTTTATGAAAGACAGGGTTTATAATATATATGGTAACTAATGTTTATTAACTAAAATAAAATGAATTAGAAATATTCTGGGATGATAAACTAAGAAACATCCTTAAAAGCTATCAGCATCAAACAAACTGGGAAGAGTAGGAAAGAAAAACGCTGCTAATTGCCCAACCGACTATTAATTAATGATAATTAAACCAATTACATGGAGTCCAACTCTACTTTACCTGTTTCTAACATCCTGGGGTCTGATGGGGCTTAGAACACTGTAGACAGACTTCATGGAGCTTACAGAGACACTGTCCGATCCCATGTTCTCCAGAAGCCGGCTGTCGCTCAGGTTCCTGTGGAGTCTCTCACCACCCTTCTCTTTGACCAGCATGCCATAATCCAAACAATCCCTGTCAATCCTATTAGCTGCCCTTAAAGCGGCTGACGTAAAGTTCTTGTCCAGAGTGGGCAGCGGCCCTGTGGGCCGCACTGGAGACAGTCGCATCTTGGCCGATCGCCCCCGACGGTCCTCCCAGACACTCTGCTGACTGTGCGACCTTTTTTCGTGCTTCGGCGGTCTGCTCTTCCTGTTCTGGAAGACTGGAGATCCCACAGTGAAGGCAGTAACAGGTCTGGTGTTGGATTCCTGCTCGTTTCTTGGAGATAATCTGTCTTCTTTGAGAGAGTCTGTGGAGGATCCCGTCTCTGCTCTGTCACTCAGACTCTCCTGGCTGTTTCTCAGCCTCCTGGTCCTAACCGTCTCCTCCGCTGACACACTTTTACCAAACTTAGATAGTTTGGGAAGCGAAGGAGGGCGAGGCATGTAAACAGGGATCCCCCCGTCTGCTTGTCCAGCATCATTGTTCTTCCTGGTAGGTTTTACATCAACTAGAGGGATTTTGGGGGTCCTGCTTTCAATGTTACCATAGTCTCCTTTATCAGGAGTTTCAGAGGGGCGGTTGAGAGTACAGTCCTCTCCATTCTCAGTCATCCTTTCTTCATGTCCAAAACAAGCTGTTGTGAGCTGGATAAATCTTTTTCATTGTTCTCAAAACACCTGCAACAAAACAACAAAAAGAATCTTTGTAAAAGCTGCAGAGACTGCTCAATTTCCTGACAGGTTTGTTTTCCTGTTAAACATGTTGTTTTTGGAGGAGTGGCAAAAATAAAGGATTTGGAATAAAACAATCAACTTTATTTCTATAGCACATTTAAAAAAAACTGCAAGGGTAACCAAAGTGATGTATGTAAAAAGAGTAACACAGAAGAAAACATGAAGGAACAAGCAAATCCGGTCGGAGATTAAAGTCAAACTTAGTCGACATGTAAAATACTGTGTGGCTTCAAACTAACTCTGCACATCAGCATTCCCCACTATGAACCGTGGTGATAGCATCAGTAGGCGTAAGGAGGAGGCTACACGGAGACCGAGATATCCCCTTTAATCAAACAAACCTAAACATACATTCAGAGCTAAGTTAAGCAAGTTTAGATCAGGGGTCTCTAATTCAACTCATTAACTACTACATGCATCAATGCTCAAATACACCTAAATAAAATGACTTAATGACCAACTCAGCATAAAATTCACATCAAGAGGGGATTTATTTTATCCAAGCAAAAGCTAGATTAGGTGGATTTGCTGCCTTTCAAGTTTCCATGAAATTTTTGGATGAATTAAGTGTTTCTGTTCCGTTTTAACAATCATAAAATGTTAGATCAGTTTTTTTTATTTGGGATTTTATCAGGTAAATATTAAGTGATCATTCATTTTTAATGAAGGAAAACCATTTCGTAATTTAAACTCTCATGGTACTCATAGTTTGCTAGAGTTTCTGTTGACTTTCGTGGTTTAAGCTATATAAAATACAAATGTTAGACTGGTGACATTGTTAGCACTGCAATAGGCCAGCAAATACTTCGGGCGATGTCACTTTACGAAAAACGACGTTTGTATTGTGAACACTATTTTACCATTTTATTTGCTTAGTAAAAATATCAGACTTAAAGCAGTTGTTTTATTCACTCATTTATGTTCACCAGGTAGCAATTCTCCTATACTTAGGGAAGCTAAAGGCTAACTAAATAGCAACAACATATGCTAGCTGAGCGCATAACGTTTCAGTCAAATGCTTGTTGTCTTTTTTCAGTCCTCTTTACATATAGATACCGTTTAATGTCTTTCAGTCAATACAACTTCATCGAAACCTGCCAAAACACCATTACCTTTCAGGAACCGTCAGTATCTGAGTAGCGGCTTTAAAATTAGCTCCTTGACTTCCCTAGCAACGTTTTACAACACTGATTTTGTTGCCAAGAAGACGAAGAAAGCGCTTGTGATGGATCACAGCGCCCCCCTCTGTCAGATAAATAGATCACATCCTTAGTGCCGTTATTCACAGGGGACGATGAAAAATAGACTCATCATTAAAAAAGGAATTTGGCCAAGCGACTTGGTTCTAAAAACAACTTGAAGCATTAAAACGAAAAGTTTAGTTTTAATCCAGTTTAGAATCATTCATTAATCATTTATAAGATTTAAAATGTTAAAAAATGTATCAAATTAACGTTATAATTTTACCCTAGCCCACCTATTAACTTGTATTTGTAGATTTAAATTTTAAATTGTATTATTTAGTTGTTATTTATTTCCAAGAGTTGGTTCAAATGCCATACTACAAAAGCATTAGTTGAACAAAAAAGTGCATTATGTAAGGAATAACAAACAGCAGAAACGTTTGATGCTGATAAAATGACATTGATGAATGCACAATTCTAAGATGTGACCATTCACAGTCATACACCCACCCTCCACTCCCCCAATAACACCAACAAACCCATAAATTTCACAACAAACAACCACTAAATGGATTTCTGAGGTGACTGGTCTCCCATTTTTTTTGTTTCAAGAGACGTTTGTTTTAAAATGTTAATGATTCAATCTAGACTAAAAATATAAACAGTCTAAGTAAATAACTGGAAAACATGAAGCCTAACTTGTTCCAGTTTAAGCTACTGTGTTTAATGAATAATGAATCCATTAGTTTAACTGACTGATTCAATCAATCCCCTTAAAGAATTGTCCACTATACTATACACAGCTTTTAAATGTATATTCTGTTACATGACCACTAGGGGGGGATCCATCAAAAGCATTTTGATGGGGAGAGAAAAACTAGGTGGAAAATTCCTCTTTAATCATTTGATATATTACCTCTTTGTCTTCATAAATCTTCATCTCTGGGGTTGGTTTTATTACCTTTTTCTTTTGTTTATTGTTTAGCCTGTAATTTGTGGTGCTACTTGAACTCATAGTGACAATAGAGCAGAATATCCTCTAAAGCAGGGTGGTTTGGTAATGCATACATCTCCATCCTGATTTAAATGCTGTCAACTTTAACTGCAGAGCATTCATGTTTTGCAGACAATACCCTGCTGAAAACAAAACAAAAGAAAAAAAAACATACCTTAAAACTTATAAACAGCTGAAATCTCATTTTATCACATCCATGCATCTATATATCCTTCACCTGTAGTCTATAAATGCAGCTAATCAAAAGTGCTCTTCTTATTAAAGCTAGCAAACACTGATAGATATGTGCTCAGTATTGATCAATCTCCTCCTGTATGTGCTGTTTAAGTTACACTGGAATTTAAACCTTGCTTCACTGTTTAAAAATCAGTTTCTATTAATTTATTTTGCTTTTATTTGTTACATTAATGACACATTAGAAGTTTTTCTTGTAACACTTTCCTGGTAATTCATAGAACAGTCAGTTCTGTTCAATTCCAGAACAATGTTTAGTTTTCTTGCCAAGGAGTGCTGCTGCCTTCCTGTTTTAATGAAATAGCCTAACACTAAGCTGGAGAAGATTTAGTCTGAATCTGAGAGGAAATTGAACTGTTATGTTTGTTAAGTTTACATAAATACTTCCCGTTTACAGACTACATAGTGTTATAGTTAAGATTATCCAGGTTCCTCAGGTCCTTGTTTAACTTTAGTGCCATTCATTTGTTTGAGGTATAAATATTAATGTCAGACCACATGAGTTTATTTCTGTGTTTCCTCCAGTAGTGCTCTCGCTAAAAACACACAGAAAAGTGCTACAATCGATGTAAATACACCCTAAACAAGTATCCAGGAGAAAATGAACCTTTACAAAGCTTCTGTAGTAAAACCTTTTAATATTTGCATCATCCAAATGAAGCTGGAGGCATGAAAGCTCATGAACCTACCAACGTGTTACAGGAGACGTCTTAGTGCTGTCCTAGTAGTTCCAAACAGGAGCAGTAGTACAGAATTTACTCCAGAGTTTAAAGGATTTTTCTTTAAAAAATGAATGTTTTAACTCACATTTGAGTTAAAAGAGAAGATTCTAGGATAGTTTTTCTGTTTTTAGAAATGAATCAAATCTATGTGTGTAAAGAAGATTTCAGTTTCACTAATATTTACTCCAAGTATTAACAGGAGGGGTGGCAGCTAATTTTACTGACTAATTTATCTAATATACATTAAGCTAATCTCTGGATGTTAATGAAAAATAAATACTCTACAACAAGATGGATACAAGGTGAGCAGTTCTGATTCTCTATATCTGTTTCCAAGGAACAAGTTATTGTTGTAATCTATGTGTTGATCAATAGTGGAGTTTTTTGTATTTCCCCCTTTTTTAAAAATTTTCAGTTTAGTGTTGTTATTCTGCTTTTTAAAGTAAATTCTAACTTAAACAAGACAAAGCTGATGTAGATAAACAGATGAAGATATAGTAAATTTGTTTATCAACTAATATGTATTGTCAAGTATTCAGGTCAGCTGTAGGATTGATGTTATTAGCTACTAAATATCTTTTGTTTTTTAGTTATGTTGGCATGTTTTGACAAAAAATAAACAAAATAAACCAATTTTATATTTGCTGATTGTATCAAACTCAAAACGTTTCAGCTTAAAGTGAGTTTTTTTGCTTAGCTGTGTCAGTTCCTAATAAAGCACTTTGATTAGAAGTGTTTTAAATTGGTCAAAGACTCATAGGTCAGAGGGAAATGTCCTAAGAAATGAATAGTTGGACAGAGAAAATACTTTGAACAATTATTTTGGAAGATGTCAGTTAAATGAACTTTTAGGGATCACAAGAGCCTTTCTCTAGTAGATAGAAATAAGCCAAAGAGATGAAAAATGAAGCAGTATGTTCAGACATTATTTGATATTGCATATAAGTTGAGAGACCAACCTATATGCATCTTGATTTGCACAGATACATCTTGGCTCAAACCACCTTTAGTAGTTTTTCAAAGAACCATCATAGTTATATTTTGTAAAATGGAAAATCCTTTAAAAAAATAGATCCAAGCATAAATCCCTTCATATCTCATATTGTTTTCATGCCTCAAAGGGGGATTTCATAAGCGTAACTTTCGAACGTTTCTTCTCAATCTTTTTCTTCTTTGCTCTTCCTCCAGAGAGCAGCCAATCCAGCGGTCGAGTGGGGAATCGATGCCCCGATACAAGATTCAGCCTAATGAGGATCAGAAACATCTTAATAAAGACCCATAATCCACCACTTAATCCCTCATTACAGAATCATCTGCATTTTCTGGGCCTGCTCCATACCGCCGCAGTGACGGCACTTTCAGGCCTATTGTTCCGCCTCGCCTCATCTCATCTCTCACCCAGGGCTACAACTCCCTTTGTCTCCCCATGGTGTCAGTTATATTTGATCTGCTCTCATTAGACTTTCAGACGGGATGAGCAGCAGGGCCTGAAATAGTGCTTTTGTGTGCACTTCTATGCTATCTCTTGTCTGAAATGGAAAACGAGACATATGTTTAATGAGGAGGGAATGGACTGGGACCTGCTGTCCGACAGCGAGATAGGGAGCGTATTGTGGAGAAGGTGCTGTGACCGATTACTGTTAAAGGACACGCTTCCAAAGCAATGTCTGCACTGCTAATTATGACTTATGAGAAATGATTCTTGAACAGATAGATTACTGCTTAAAGTTGAGCTGCAGAAAGATTCACACAAACTGAGCTTAGTTAGCGGAGAATTATGGCATAAGTTTTATTCCAGTTGATAAAAGTTGTGACATTTTACACAAAAGTGGGTGAATGATCCCAATCAAAGCAAAACACAGTTTATAACATTTAGATAAAGCTATATGTAGATTTTGCTTCTTATTGGTTATCTGAGGTTGAAACACAGGACTGACAAATCAACCGGGTGCTGGAGCTTGATTTGGGCAATTTAACTCACTGTCCTAGACCAGCACTTTCTTTTTCATTTCATTTATTTCAGTCAGAGACAGGTGGACAAAAAACACACACTTTAATATAAACTGAAATGACAAAAATGAATGAAAAGGTGTTGAAGTCCAGCCATTTTATTCAGGTGTGTGGAAGCAGAGACAGGTCTAAAAGACACAGGACGCTGGACCTCGAAAGCTGAGAAACTGGTTTATCTGGAGGATAAAGCATGAAGAGGTGACATGAGAACAGAAGAGGAAGATGGGTTCAACACATTTTTGGCATTTATGGAACCCTGCAGCCAAAACCATCCCAAATCTGCAGCTGTAGTTGTAGTTTATTGTCGTTGTCCAGCTGGAAGGTGAACCTCCTCCACAGCCCCATATCTTCCCCTCAGGACAGCCAGATATTTGGCTCCATCAACTCTAGTCAACTTCCACACACTTCTTAAGAAAAGGAATGACGGTGCCACCTGTATGTTTCATAACTGAGACATGTCCTCTCTATTCTAGGGTTTCACCATAAAACAGATTGTCTGTAGACCAGAACATTTTTTGGTCTCTTTAGAGCAGAATCCTTCTTCAACATTGTTCTCTGTGTCGCCCACTTTATTTTTCTCTCTAGAGGATGCCTCCAAAAACAGCTGTCAGGGGAAAGCCTCACAGCTTTTACTGATTTCCCAACAGAAACATATTTTTGTGTATATAGGTCAAAGATTATTATTTCTTTTATGTATTTGTTCTGACTGGGAATAGGAAGGAAAACAAGGATTTAAATGCACACATAGATCCATCAGCAAGATGGCTTGCTTATATTAGATATTAAAACAGAATAATGCAATGGTGTTGGGTGGTGGAGGGTGGTGGAGGTGGGTCTTTTTTTCCTTTAGGTGAAACTAAAATACGAGCTGTGATCTAGAGGGTTGGATTAATTAGGCCCATGAAGGTATGCAGATGGCTGACTTTTATCCCATACTACCCCTGCTTCATCATAACTCGGTTTGCTAAGGTGAGTGGGAGGTGGAGGGGGATGAAACACAACAAATAAAACTCATTAAAGGTGCTCGAGTGGATACAAATCCCCCCTCTGCAGTATGCTTAGGCACTGCAGAGGCATCATTAGCTGTGGTGAAAGGAGCCATCGTTATTCTGCCTGGATATGAACGCAGATCAAAGCCTGCTATAGTTCACTGTCTTTTAACCTGAGGGAGGATTCTTATAATCAGAGCTCTCTGTTTGGCAGTTTTTCCATTTTCCTGTCTGGTTTTGGCCTGTGGAAAAAACAAACAAACCAAAAGCACTTTTCCCCCCCTTCAATACTGTAATTCACCTGTGGTGACTTTCAGGTTACTTTTAAAGCAACAAATTAGAGGAGAGATCCATTCTAAAGGTAAACTTCGTTATTGCATGGCTCCTGATGCTGTAGCCTTTATTGCTACTAAGAATCCATCCTCTTATAATTCAGTGCTCCTCTCCTCACCTTTCGAACAATCAGGATGTGTAACAAAAAAAGGAAGGTTTAGGGTATGATTTAGTGAGATATTGATCCTAAACAGTAAAATGGTTCATCAGACACAAATTCAAGCTTCTTTTTGGCCATTGCAAAAACAAAGGACAAGTGTTTGCCAATGTTTTTAGACCTTTGTTCCCCTCTTCTGAATGAAAACGTCGAATTTCAAAGTGTCAACCATGGACCGTTCTAGGCAGGGGCCAACAGAGGCCTGGTTCCCTTAAAGGTCCCTATACTGAATTTATACCAAATCATTTCCTTTGATGATGTGCGCTAGCACAGAAACTGAAATAGATTGTTACCTTTCACGTTTTGTTTTTTTTTATCTAAATTTTACCTAAATAATTTTTTTAGAAATATATTACTTAAAAAAATCACGTGGAAATGTGTTGGATGTTCACCTTTAACCGTACTGAAATAAAATGACAGTTTTAATCTGTTACATCAAGGGTCTCCTGCCTGCAACTCCACAGTCTCAAGTGTCTGTTTGGCTGATATAAAAAATGTATGAACTATTGCTCTGCTTTTTTCTTTTTTTCTAGACTAAATTTAGTCTAGAACCATCCGCTGGCTTTAATGCATTGAGATCTAAAAACTTTACTCCTCTGCATGACTTCCCAAACATTTGCTTCGCTCAGTCATTTTTTTTCATTTCAAACCCAGCCGATCAGATATGTCAGATAAGAGTAATAACTGTTGTCTTTAGGCTAAATGGCTCCAGTTCTCCATGACAACTTATCTCATTTATGCCAATCAGTCTGGCTCCGGTGGGCTGTTTACACAAGGCAGGTGCTGCGGTTTTCTCCTCAGGGCAGCTCATTGCTGTAGTTGTTGTTAAACAGTGAGACTGAAGGGTGGGAAAATGTGTGGAAACAAATTTTCTCTCTGCACATGATAGCACACACTTGGAGAGATCAGGCACCTTACCTGTGCCTGAATAAAGAGCCACATCCCCTAAAAATATTCAAACTGTCTAGGATGTTAAACCCTGATGTTTGCAAATAATACAAAAAGAAATACATCTAGCTGTGTATAGCCGTGTAATCAGATTACATTTTACTTGTTTTGATCGATTAGGATTACTTATTTTGAGTTCAAAAATTGAAACGCATATCTTTAATATTTTATAGAATTGCCTTTTTATCTGTG
Organism: Jordanella pulchra; assembly: GCA_034780135.1. NCBI lineage: Eukaryota > Metazoa > Chordata > Actinopteri > Cyprinodontiformes > Cyprinodontidae > Jordanella > Jordanella pulchra. The sequence continues at coordinate 24,412 of JAUZNJ010069475.1, forward strand.
TGATTTTTGTCAGAGGTTTGGTTAATCAGACTTTTGGCCTGTTACTGAACTGGTGGAATTAATATATATATACAGAATGTCTCACAGACATCTGTCCAAAAAAGAAAGGTTTTTGTCATTCTGTGTGCATTTATAAGCACTAATTAATGCATTTATGTTTTGGAGAAATGGCTTCTTCCTGGCCGAGTGGCCTTTCTACCACTGTAACGATTGCCGCTATGATTTCTGCATTGATAGAAGATATACACCAGAAAAAACTTTCTAAACTGCTGTGGAAAGTTTTTTTGTTCTTTTACTGAAGCGATTTTGTGATTCTCCTGTCTTCTTTTACTTGCCCTTTGTCCCTCATAAAACTCTTTACCTCATTTTGCAATATTAATTTATAAAATATAATTGAAAAAAAAAAATCCTAAGGTTTTTAATTGTTGTTTTCAAATGAAAAAAAAAAAACGAATGGACAAATGTTGCACTGATTTTCAATGATGACTTGCAGCAGGTCAGTCCTGAGGGCCGAACACTGCTTGGTATAGTTTTCATGTTCTCCCAGTGCATGCATGTGTTCTCTACTGGTACTCCAGCTTTCTCTCACAACAAATCTGACTCTTTGTAAATTGTTTATGAATTAAATGTAAATTTACTTTGGTATAGCTCTTTGCTTGCAGGGTTAGTTTGTCCTATGTATGTGTGTTTCAACCAGTGACCACTGTAGACCCCTGAGACCCTGCAAGGAAAAGCATGCAAAGTGGACAGATGATTGGGTTATTTTATAATTCAATAAATATAATATTATTTTTGTAATTCTAATTGATCTAATGCAGAAAACAGTTAGCTTGGTTTAATGTGAGAGATTGAGAAACAAATGATGTGTCATTTTATGCAGTATAATAAATATCTGCATTATTTCAACAATACTTTTCTGCCTGCTTGGAAAGAAGTGGGCATTAGCTTTTATACTTAAATATTCTAGCTGTATATCTACCTGTAAGTAAAGCAACTCAAACATTTAGCTCCTCATATGAAAGCAAAATTTTAATTTCAATACAAAGTTCGAACTAGTTGTTTAAAAGAGTAATGTTTTCAGAAAATGACTTCAGTTTGAATTATTGTAACCAAGACTTTTAACTCTAAACTCTTATAAACTACAAACAAATATGAAAACCCTTAGATTTACATAATTAAAGCCAGAGTGCATCATGTTAATCTTTTCAAGGGGGTTAATATTTTGTGTGAACAAGCTGCTGTGCACAAACATGGAAACAGATAAGAAAACATATCATCTGTACTGATATTTATAAGGATTTATAAACATTTTCTTTATTGAAAGTTAAAATAGATGTAGTCAGGGTATAAATAAAGATGAAATTGACCTAAATAAGATGCATTTGTTTTTCCCAACATCCACTGAGGTGGTATTTAAAACATTTAATCACTTGTTTTTTATGCCATTAAATAACCTATTTTCATTGCTCTTTTTATGCAGTGTTTTTTTTTGTTTTTTTTTTAGCTTTTTACAGCACTAGTGGCTCATTTTTCTGACAGTAGGCTGACAGGAAAAGGGGTATGAGAGAGGGGGAGAGACATGCGGGAAAG
>JAUZNJ010069486.1:0-25999 GCA_034780135.1 Jordanella pulchra
GGATGGATGGATGGATGGATGGATGGATGGATGGATGGATGGATGGATGGATGGATGGATGGATGGATGGATGATGCATCAGTCATCCTGTTTCATATTTTTTGTGTTTTTCCACCTAAGTTTTAGAGACAAGAACCAATATGATTTATTCTTTCTTATTCTTGTTTTTACTACTCAACATTTTTAGAGATATTGAAGCTAATCAAATGACCCCCCAAGCTATAGTTGATGGCAATGCAAACTCTGCTATCAAGCAAGTCCACGCTGTTTATGCAAATGGCATCAGAAAGCAGCTGTGCTTACTTTCACTTCTTAATTTGATTTCCCGCCTCAAACTCAGCTGAAGGTTTTGTTAGAGTGAGCTCTAGGTCTACACAGATGTATTGAGGGACTCAAAAACTAAAAGAAATTTAAGTTTATCTTGGAAAAAGTTATATTCAAGATGTACTTTTCTGCACCTTTATTTAAAGTTGATTTGTTAACGGATGGTAACCAGTGGTATATTGATATTACCAGCTCACACGTCAAGACACCCAATACTGGACTCAACAGAATGAAAGTTTGACTGATTGTAGTGATATTTAAAAAAAGACACAGATTACAGACATTTTTGTTACTGCATTTCTTGTCAGTTTATTTTCTAGTGCTTTCAAAACTAGGTGCTGTCAGCCATATCAGCGTGCATTATTCAGACAGACAGCAACTCAAGAACTGCTTCCTGGTTGACATTAGAAGAAGCATCTTAAAAGTAGATATAATGTGCCAAGCTTGAAGTACACACCGTTATATGATGAGAGCTATTGTGGCATCATAGGATCTTATCACAGGATCAGGTAAAGTTCCTGGTGGTTGCAAATTATAAGAGATGATAGACTTTTCCCCCTTATTTGTCCAGTCCTTTGAACCACAGATTAAGGTTCAGAAAACAGAAATAATTTATGATGTATTATAATTGAAACCATTTTAGTTTATAATTTTGTTACTGTTATTGTATCCTGTCATTTTAATTCCTCACAATTTACAGAGCAAAGAGTTTTGCTAAAATTAAAAAGTGATGGAACATCCTGTGTTCTCAGTGCAGCATTTTCTTCTCAGAGAAGCTGATGTTAGCTCTGTTATTGACCTCTGGCTGAGACCTTTTCATAAGCTATATGAAGGGCCCATTCACACTGCTGTCTGAGGGTATGTCTAAAGATTAGTAGGACTGACAAAATTCACAACCTCAGTTGGTGCAGTTTGCTTTAACACAGAGATTATTAGACCTGGCAGATGAAGAAAATAGAATTAAGTCAATTTTATTGAATGGGCAGGACAAACATCAAATCATGTATCTTATTCAGCCCCCCCATTCACAATGAACACCTTGGATGTTCCAACAACCTACTGTAGCTAAAACAATTCTTCTTGTGGAAAACTAATGCAGCCATGATATATATTTTTCAATTATTTTTCCCTTCCTTACTATTCTTTGACTTAAATGTGCCCCTCTATCATTATGTCCTTTCCAGAGGGGGGGTTTCAGGGTCTACTTGGCCCACACGTTATTACCTCTGTTTTCTTTTCATTACAATTCAGAGCTAGCTAAGCTTTAGTGTCTTTCAAGCAGTCCCATAATGAGTTCACTTAAAACGTTACTTTTGCTTTACTGGCAAATGGATTTGGCAATCGTTGGTGAGAAAAAGTAGAGGAATTCAATTTTTCTGTTATATTTTAGTTTTGGTTTATTTAAACTAGATTTAACAAATTCGTGGAAAATATCACATGCATAAAAATAGATGGAGCCCTCTATAATTTGTGAAGAGAAATAGCAGTGCAGAGATATATTAATGCTTAAGACATTATTTTGAGGTTAAATCTATCTTTGCTATGGTTTGTGGATTAAGTGGGATGTAATAAAGTTTTTTTGATTAAGGTCTTAGAGTTGGCATAGATGAATTTTCAAAATGTAGAGGAGTTAGGGTGTGAGTTTCATCACGTTTTGGCTAAAGTATTTAATAATTTTTTGATATTGCGAATAAAAATTGGTTAACTTTACTTTAAGATAGTTGGTATGAATTATTCAGAAAACAACCAAAGTTCAGGGTATTCCTAACTGCTAACTGTACTGCGGCTTCCTCAGGTATATCTCAGCCTTTCGTGCAAAAGTCATGGTGACAGTGTTGATGTTTAATCCTGTTTGGATACACCCTGGTCTTCTGTAGTCCAGTCCAGACAAAGTCAAGCTGACAGCTTAGTGCTCACATCAAAACATTCAGACGCTTCTACACATGTTTTTTGTGTCAGCAAAGCAGTGACACGCTTCAGATTTTAAATACATATGAGCTCATCTGGTTGCATTTGCTAACATGATCATGAGGAACATGCAAAATTGTACCATATTTTGATCAAAAACACTTAAATGACTCAATGATAAGATGATTTTTCATTCATTTATATCTTTTTTGACATGCATGTTATTGCCAATCTCTCCTTAGACGAGCCAAAAATGTAAAGCTGTCTTTAACTACGAAGGTTAGATTTGTGAAAAGTTCCGATCTGCAGGAGTTGTTTATTTGTGAGCGTAACACTGACTGCTCTGAAACCAAGATCTGAACTTTAAGGTGTTCTCAGCTTCTATTAACCAGGAAACATGTCTCTGTTGCCTCATATTTATACCCTGTGTAGAGCATACACTAATAATACAAGTGCTTTTATATGTATGTAACAAGATATGCATAAAGACGCATACACTAACTCTGAAAAATTCTTCTCAAAATGCATCCACAGGAGTTGAAGACTTCTGATGCTCTAAATAATCTTTCACTTAAGAGAGCCATCTATGGGGTCAGTGCTAGGTTTTTTCCAAACAGTATGTAGGTGCGTTTCCATCAGCTTTTTCTAATGCACATTTTGAAGTATCGCACCAAATAAGTTTGATAGAAATGGCAGAATTTCAATAAACACCCTGAAATTCGCAAAAAAAAATATTTCCCTGCTTGAGAGGTTTTTTTGGCTTTTGCGAAGGGTTGATGCACACAACGGGAATGGAAACAGTTTTTTTCAGCTCTGAGGTAGAGAACTTTTAGTCACATGACTAATCAGCTGTTTTTGATTTTGGCATCTTCCCATATGTTCCTATTATGCTTGGAAACATGACTGGAAGCAGCATTGACATTCACTAAATGAAATTTTAATTTAAGAACAATTTGCCGATCACAACACATTCATTTAACTTTCTTTCATTACTGATCTGTGGTCAGTGCTAGATTTCAGCCTCTTCTTCCTGTTTACTACAGCCATGCATGACAACGCAATATTTTGTGAAAGGGTTTGGATCATTTAATTCCCCTTGAGAAGCATTTAATGTTTGCTGTTCGTCTGTCACATGAAATCCTGATAAGAAAATGCAGCTTTAGACAAAAAAGACAAACATATGTAATCTCAGAGGATAAGATCATAGACGAAAAGTCAAGATTATTCACTATCATACCTGAAAACTAAAACACATGTTATTTAAATTGGTTTGTGGCCACTTATAGTGACCTGCTAATAACCTATGTATTTGAACTGTGATGAAATGTTAAAAGAAAAAATGTTTAAAGGATTTTGGGCATCAGAGGAATGGAACTGAACACCTTTGGTCTTTTGCAATATTGAAACACAGCTGTTAAGAATATGGGGACAAAATCAACAGATGACATCTACAGACACCAGCTAAAACAGGACTATCCAAAAGTGCTCATTAACAGCTATTAAACACCAAAGATAAAAAAAGTGAATAAACAAAGAACAAAAAACCTAAACACTTAATTAGAAATGGCTTTGATTCAAAATTAAGTCACTATTTGATGTAATTTTAGTAGAATAGTGGACAGATTTACCCAGTAGACCAATAGTACAGGCAGGAAAATACTACCAGAACATTCAATACACAGTTGCCATAGAATTGCAGCATATGAGCAAACATATGCAGCAACAGAACAAAAATAAGAGCAATACTGTCTGTAACTTACAGTGTTTCTCATTTGTCTGGAGACATAAAAATCAACAAAAAGTTGATATCATCCCTTGGTAATAACACCAAGAACTTGCATAGATAAATGTCGTCTCCTGACACGCAAACATATGTCCAAAAGAGACGGCATCATCGCTGTGTCGATGACACCTCCATGGTCACAGACAGTGCTCCCTCAGAAGTTTTATCTCTCAGGGACTTCCTGCTGCCAGCAGCTAATCTTTCTGCTCTCTGAGCTAATTGTTAGTATGACCTTTGCAAGATAACATACACCCAGAGCAGCAGATGTGATGGGATGAGGATCAAGGCTTTATGATATTCACTTTAGTTTGTAATGATGAGAGTCGACTCTTAAGCCCTGTAAGGCATAAATTAAATAAACAATCTCTCGTTCTTTAATTTAAAATGTATGCATAACAGGTATGTGGTTTTAACAAAGTGCAAATGAAGAAAAGCAAAAAGAGAATAATGCATGTTTTGATGCCTTTTTGATTAACCTGGAAAAGATTTTCCTTGATTATGTTGAGTCAAAAATGACTGATGGAGACATGGTCATAGAGTTCATTCTGCTTGTCCTAAAGTTGCTGTAAACCATCCATATGTAGAAGCCAGTAAAGGTCGGCATAACTCAGTAAAAAGCTTACTTTCACACAGACAGGCTGACTTTCTGCGCTGGTGTAATGGGCTTTTTAAAATGACCCTTTTGTGTGTTTGCATGGGTGAGTGTCGGGGGTCTTGTAAATGAGTGGCTGACGTTACTAGACTTGCCACGTGCCAGAGGAGCCCTGCTATGCTAGTTGTGGTCTACTCATAGTGAGTGGGTGTGTTATGTGTTGCTTCTAACTGAGGCTATCCCTCTGTTTGTGTTACTGTTAAATGCACTTGGCTATTTCTCTTGACTGTTTATGTTCTTCTATTTCATACTTTCTTTGTGCCTTTCCCTTTCTTTTTTTCTCCCCTCCCTTCATCTGTCTTAAGAGTGAAGGTCTTCTCAAATCAAAAACAGCTCTTGAGTTTGTGTACAGCAATTTAAAAATACTATGTCATACAGTTTTAAACCTTACAAGGTCAACTATAGACAATCCAATACAAAGTAATGTACTGCACATTTAAGTAAAAACACAGTTTAAAATGCAGTGAATTAAAAGAACATAAAGCAGAGACATGTTCATATTAGTGGCATAATAAAGGCGGGTAAAGAAAAGTTGGACTACAAACTTAAACTAATTATGTTTCATTGAAGACTTTAAAAAGCATCAAATGTAGTTCTCAGCAAAAATAAATGAATCCATAAATAAAATAAATTAATAAATAAAAATGACGTAGCCATTTTACAGTCTTATGGGAGTGTGTTTCAGATTAGTGGAGTACAAGAACTAAATGTTGCTTCTCCATATTTGGTTCTTGTTCTAGTTAAGTAGAGTAGATTTGAGACAGAAGACTGGTCTGGGTGGTTGATGCACTGACAAGTCAAACACAAGTCTGTAATGTCTTTTGGTGCTAAGTCACTCAGGGATTTATAGAGTAACACAAGTATATTAAAGTCTACTCTCTAAGATATGAGGAGCCAGTGTGAGAACTTACTACTTTAACTTACTAAAGCTGTATGCGAACTTTTAAATGCTCTTCCTGTGGTCTAAAAATTGTTACTTCAGTTCTGTTTTTATTCAGCTGAAGAGAAGAATTTGTACATTGATGCATTTGTTTCTTCAAAGCATTAACCCAGTGCTTTACGGGTTCACCTGGACCCTGGTGACATTGAAATATAGATGTGTGTGTTGTCTGCATGGTGTGGTGGCTTATGTTGTTTTTTATTAAGATCTGAGTTAGAGGGAGTTGTGTAGATACTGAATAAGAGAGACACCCAGGTGGATCCTTGGGGAACCCCACGTGTAATTTTGGTGATCTCTGATGAAAAGTTACCTACTCACACAAAAAGGGCCCTGTCCTTCAGGAAGATTTGAACCAGTCAATTACCGACCCTCAGTTACTCTTCTACGTATATTTCTTGAAGATGTTTTAAGAAACAGCCTCAAGAAATATGCGTAGAAGAATGATTGTTGAAGATGTTTAATTTTTCATATAAAATACCTTTTTAGTTAATATCTATGGATAGGAGTGTCAGCCTTGTAAGCTGTAGCCAGAGCAACTAACCTGAAAAGTCTTAAGGAGATTTTTGTGGAAACACTTCATAAATCGAATTCTCTGTTTTTAACAGCCATGAAAAATAATCTGCTGGGGTTGAAGTTGACCTTCCAGCAGAACCATGATTCTAAACACACAGCCTGAGCTACAATACGATGCTTTAAATCAATGGGGTCTGATGTCAGTCATCAAGGACTGGTGACCTGCATGTTTTAGATATTTCAGTGATTCAGTGATTGGATCTGGACACTCCTGGCTTAAATCAGTGAGGTTTATTTGTTGAAATGGCCCAGTTAAAGTCCGGACCTAAATCTAATTAGGGCATCTTTGGCAAGACCTAAAGAATATTTATGTTCTCACAGCCTCACTGAGGCCCTGTTTACACACCAACGTTTAGTTTTTCTATTCTGTGTTTATTTTGTTGAACATTTTAAAATAATCATTAATACTAACTGACTTTATAAAGTAAGCGCAGCTTACCTGATTGGAAAACCTTCATTAAAACCTTGGTCCAATACTGATCTGTCGTCTGTGCCTGCTTGCTAACTTTACTTCCTGTTTACTACTACCAAGCGTAATGTAAATGTACAATGACATTAGGTTTGCATCACCTGGCTAATTCGCAAACATGTCTAGGTTGCATTTTCTTTTTAAAACTTTTTAAAAGTTCACTTAAAATTTTACATCACATTTGGATGGAAAATTGGCTGATATGGATACCAACCAGTTTAGAACCCACAGCAGAAAAAGGTCTCAAAGATAACAGTTATGAATTGCACAATACTTACCTGTGCTGCTGCACACATAATTGGAACATCTGGGAAGACACAACCACAGAAACAGCTGATCAGTCAAGTGAGATAAAGGTTCGGTACGTCAGAACTGAACAAAAAAAGTATTTTCATCTTCCATTTTGCACATCAACCGTTTTTCGCAACAGCCAAAAACCACCTCAGTCGAGTGTAAAAGCTTTTTTGTCAACTTAAAAGCGCTTATTCAAATTCTGCAGTTTCCATCAAGCTTCTCTGATGTAATACTTTAAAATGCACATTAGGAAAAGCTAATGGAAATACACCTAATGGCTCTCCAACAAAGTGTTCACCTCTCCCCTGCTTTTAAAGCAAGGTGTGTATGCACATGTTGAGTTTCAAAGACTTACTGCCAACTTGTGGCATGGTGAGAAATTCTCATAATTTTTACACTTGTACTGTTTGTACAGAGAATGTTTGTAAAACGTCTTCATGCAGATTTTTCAATAGAACCCCCCCAACAATTATATTTTCAGTGGATTGTTGTCACATAAATAGCGCCTGAGTTTGAATTGTTTTTCAAGGAATAGTCTCTTGATGAACAAATATTGAGGGCTACAGACAGTTGCATGCCACATTTTTTAGATTATTTTAATTTAGTGTTAAAAACCTTGCTAGAATTTTACATGACAGAAGCCAGAGCTTTGTGCAAAAGATGTGAACATTTTGTGGGATATGAATACATTTGAGGCGCTGTACATATCCTTATGCATAACCTGCCTGCATGATTCCACTGTGTTTTTTGTAATAGACTCACTGTATGCACACATGGATAACTGTTTTCATCTAGTGCACCTAAATCACACTCAAATTCGTAGAATTATGTTGCAGAAAGAAGCACTCTACCAAATCACTGACTCGCTAGTGTCCGACATGAATGTTAGCGAAGGATCTAATTTTCCTATAATAATGTTTAGAAGAAATCATAGATGGGCAGAAGAACTTATGCAGCATTAAATGACTTAAGAGATCTTGTCTCCTTCTTCCCACGGAGATACAAACAAATGACATCAGAGGGTGGTCCGCTCTGCCTTGAGCCGAGTTGAGCCACGCAGAGTGGGTCTCCATAGTCTGCCAAACAGATGTTGGTAGCAACTTAAATGAGGGCTAGACCTCCTTAGTTTCAGCTGAGGCCTTTTTTTCCCGTTTTTTTCATGGAGAAGGATCAGAAACCAAAAAAAAGGAGAAAGGTCTTATGACAGCATTCATAAAACAGTTATCCCACAATCAGCTTTGAGACTACAGTAATCATCGTCTTTATTGAAATCAATTTTCTCTTGAATGTTGCTCATATCAATCAGTCAGTACTGTGTTCTACTACTCTCTGTGGGATAGTTGGCTGCAGCAGCTGGTTTGCTATTTAATTAGGTGAAGAAAACATGTAATGTGTGCCCACCCACATTAAAAGAGACACCCAACAATTGGACACTGTCAACTGTGTGACATTTAGATGAGCATTCTGGGGTGGGGGAGCAAGTAGGCAGGAAAGAAGGAAAAGAAAGACAGCTTCCTTCATTACCTGTTTATGCTGAAACGGGGAGGGAATCACGTTGCATTTCAGAGGTTAATACTGAGCAAAACACAATAAACCAAAGGAAGCTGATTTTTACTCAAAATACACTGTACTGCTAGTTCTTATGAGTAGGATTTTAGCCCAAGTTAGAGAACTATTCTCCAAGTGTTTTTGTTTACATAGACTGAATTTTACGGCTAAATTTGAAAACCAGCTGCTCTAATTCACATATTGTAATGCTATAATTGTCAGAAAGTAAAATGTTCCAATGTGATTTGTGTTTGTGACATCATGACCACTACATAAAATCAGGATACGCATCCTCCTTTAGATATTTAGATTTTATTGAAATGCAACTAATATGTGGTCCTCTTTTTATCTATCACCTCTCCTGTCACCCTCAATAAACTTACTTTCTTTTTACTCATAGATGAAGTGCCAGAGAATCCTAACCTATCTGAGGATATTCGGGACCACTATGTTTGGCGTATCTCTTCTGTTGGGAATCTCCACAGCCTACATCATGGGTTATCAGTTCTTCACCACAGCCCAAAATCATCTATCATTTGGCCTATATGGCGCCATCTTAGTCGTCCATCTCATCATCCAGAGTCTCTTTGCTCTCCTGGAGCATAGAAACATGCGGCGCTCCCTGGAGACTCCTATCAAACTGAACAAGTCCTTGGCGTTGTGTATTGCAGCCTATCAGGAGGATCCAAATTACTTGAGGAAGTGCCTGGTGTCAGTAAAGAGGCTGACATATCCAGGGATCAAGGTGATCATGGTGATTGATGGGAACTCAGATGATGACATGTATATGATGGAAATCTTTAAGGAAGTAATGGGATGGGACAAGTCAGCGACATACGTGTGGAGGAGTAATTATCACATCAAAGGTCCAGAAGAGACAGAGGAAAGCTATGCTGAGAGCCTCCAGCAAGTCTCCAGACTTGTGCTCAACAATAAGTGTGTGTGCATCATGCAGAAATGGGGCGGCAAGAGAGAGGTCATGTACACAGCTTTCAAAGCACTGGGAAGAAGCGTTGACTATGTACAGGTAAGGCTTAGCCATTGAAACAAGGATAGAAGGTATCAGTTTAACAGATTAGCTCGACTACCAAACATCAGGTGGCAGTAAAAAAGGGAAACAGTGTAAATTAGACCAAGGCACATGCAGTCATCGGAAGCATACAGGGGACAGGAAAAAAGGGGGCTGCGCAAAGCCAGACATGAGCTCCACAAAGAGGCTTTTGTGTTACTTTTAGCCAGACGATGACTGGATGCATAATGTTGGGAAGTGAGGCATGACAAAGGCCAGCTGTAGCTGATGCTTAAGTATAATAGCAGATCATTTTCACAGGGCTACATCAAATCACTGACTAAAGAGTTCTTTGATCAAACACCAAATCTGAAAGAGACTAATCATTGACATTGTTACGTGTTGATTTCCTAAAACGTTTAACAGCAAACATTTAGCTTGGATAAAATAATAATAAAAGAAAACCTCTAAATCTTGTAGTGGATCTCTATTGGCAAGAAACTGTGAAAGGCGAAACGAAAACTTCAATCAACGAAGTCATTTTACGTCTAATTAGATAGTTAAATATTTGTGGAACATTTGATCACAAGTTTAAGCAAAAGAACACTACCTAATGAATTTCCCAAGTGATTTCATTAATGCTTTAATAAAAAGAAGGGTTTTTTGGTAAGTAAAGGTCCAACACCTGTAGCTTTCAAAACACTTATTTATGAGAGATTTTTGAGAAGTTTAGTGTTGCACTGCCAGGTCCTGCCAGCCCTCTCCAGTGTTCAGGAATTACAGAGAAAGCCCTGCACTCCCACTATCATCAAGTTCAGTCTGTAACAGATTCCTTTGTTAATGGGGATTTGGCGCCAAGTTTCTTTTTTTTTTCCATCAACTGATGTTCTTTGTGAGGAAAGACTTCCTTTTATGGAAGAAAATGGAGCAAGCATCTTTAAAACAGTGAGCAGGAGCAGCATTGATAGTTTAAAGTGGATCTTTACTGGTTGTTCTAACGGATACAATAATTGGCTGTACTATTTGCTTATCTGATGAAAAAAAAATGCAGGTAATCCCAATGCAGGTTTTTTGATCAGGTGTGCGACTCGGACACCATGCTGGACCCAGCATCATCTGTGGAGATGGTGAAGGTTTTAGAGGAGGACCCAATGGTTGGAGGCGTTGGAGGAGATGTACAGGTAGAGTAACAAAGCTATATTTTCTTTTTCACCAAAACATATAATTTAAATGTTTATATTTTAAACCTAATTACTGTTACTTTATATGCTAACCTTTCTGTAGATCTTAAATAAATATGAGTCATGGATCTCCTTCCTGAGCAGCGTTCGATACTGGATGGCCTTCAACATCGAGCGGGCTTGCCAGTCATACTTTGGTTGTGTTCAATGCATCAGTGGTCCTCTAGGAATGTACAGAAATTCTCTCCTACATGAGTTTCTTGAAGACTGGTACAACCAGACCTTCATGGGATCCCACTGCAGCTTTGGGGATGACCGTCATCTTACAAACCGAGTACTCAGCCTTGGGTATGCAACTAAATACACTGCAAGGTCGAAGTGCCTTACGGAGACACCTATTACATATCTACGATGGCTCAATCAGCAGACTCGATGGAGCAAGTCTTATTTTAGAGAATGGCTTTACAACTCCATGTGGTTCCACAAGCATCATCTGTGGATGACCTATGAGGCTGTAATCACAGGATTCTTTCCATTTTTTCTCATTGCAACTGCAATCCAGCTTTTCTTCCAAGGACGACTCTGGAACATTTTGTTGTTTCTACTCATTGTGCAAGCAGTGGCATTGATCAAGTCATCATTTGCCAGCTGCCTCAGAGGCAACATTGTCATGGTGTTCATGTCATTCTATTCAGTACTGTATATGTCAAGCCTGTTGCCAGCCAAAATGTTTGCAATAGCAACTATTAACAAGTCAGGCTGGGGGACCTCTGGGAGGAAAACAATAGTGGTAAACTTTATTGGTTTGATTCCGATAACCATCTGGTTTACCATCCTTTTTATTGGGATTATTTACACTATTATCCAACAGACGAAAAAACCTTTTCCTCAATCAGAAGAGATTGTGCTCATTGTTGGAGCGGTGGTTTATGCCAGTTACTGGGTGATACTGTTGACACTATATGCCGTTCTTATAAACAAATGTGGAAAAAGGAAGAAGGAAACGCATTATGATATGGTGCTAGATGTATAACTTTAATTTAAGAAGCACCACTAACCACTGAACTAGCTTCAGTTTTTACATTCCTGTTTACAAAAGTGTTTCCACTCATAACAACTCTTGTTACAAATTGGTTCGACCACAATGAGCAAAGAAAGGGTCTAACTGTAACAGTTCTCTCCAAGTCATGAACATGGAGAGAAAAGTGTATTGGCTAATCAAACACCTTTGAAACCCTACTGTGGCATATTTGTCATTTTTATCAAAGTTGACTTAAAAGAGTGCTAGGCTTTCTAATATTAGCTACCTCTTACTGCTGTCATATCCACTGGGCATCTGTCTAACGTATGTAACTTGGCCAGAGAAACTGTGGATTTTTAGCCTTTCTGTTGGGGTTTAACTTGACCATGAAGAATATTTTTTCTCCCAGAGAGTCATTGTCACTAAGAAATGTCTGTAAACCACACGCTGAGATTAATCTATGTTCCTGCATTGAAAGGGAGCAACATGACTTCCAGTTTGGCCCCATTGTAAAACAACTGCTCAAAGACCATTGCAAAAGGCACTACCTCTGAGCAGCTAGCGTCACCAAATTAAACCAAATGGTTTGTTTGTTGTTGTGTTCTTACCACATAAACATGTTAAAGGGTAATAACTTTAAAAGAAGAAAATGTTTTCTCTCAGTGAATTTATTTCTCAATGGGTTACTGACATAGTGTTCATACCAGACATTGGTTGAAAACCAAATAAATCAGCACATACAAAGAAATCAAAACAAATAAGTCCCTACATGAGCTCCATCCATTGTATTATAATTGAATAAATTGAAGTCAAGTAATTGCCTAAAAAAAGCTTCACCTTCTTCCTTAAAGGGATTTAAGAGTCTCCTTTGTTGTGAGACCACTGACTTACTGATAAATCATCCCTTGTATAAAGTTTACATTTCCTAATGTATCCCTAATTTAGTCTTAGTCAGGAAGTCAGTCGCACACCTTGATGAACATCCTTTTACTTTTAGTATGATGTTTATTGCATATGTGCAGTGCCTTTTGTTGTTGAAATATCCAGCAACATGTATTTGGGAACCTGAGGAACCTTTTCTCTTAGTACAGTATTTGCCCGTTGGTGTGTTGTGCAGAAAAATTGAAATAAGTCTAGACAGGCTGTTTCTTCAGCTGTGCAGGGTTGTGCAGTGATTTTGCACAGAGAGCTTGAAAAAAAAATACCTGTAGGACATTCCCTTTGTAAATGTTTAATCCTTGTTCTTTGTGTCATTCCTTTTTATCAAACATAATTTAATCCCACAGACACATTTATGTTGTTTTCTTTGTATGTGCTATTTACAAAGGTATTTACTGATAGGCAATGAGAATCTCATCAATACATAATTAGTATATTTATAAAGAAAATATTACTGTTACAGTATGTACGCATTTCCCAAAATATACAGATACATTTCAATTGTTTTTTTCCAAAAACAGATCTTTGTACTGGTTCAGAGTGTTTCAGTGTATTTGTTCAAATCCAGGGTAACATATTGGTGTGCCTTCTCAGTGTTTTAACAGTTACCATACTAGTTTACGAAGCACAAAGGGCTTTAAAATGGAGAGCTGCTTTCAGCTGCATTCATGTCTTATGGGAAGCATCCAAAGAGCTATTTGTGAAATGCACCAGCCTAAAAGGTACAAAATTGTCTCCTGTGTTATCCACTCTGAGAGGTACCAGCCAACACTTAGAGTTGCACCCAGAACAATCTAACTGAAGCAACAACACTGCTCACGGTACTGTGCTGCAGGAATAATGAAAGGAGCTGTAATTATACAGCTGCTTGTCACAGTTAAACTTTAGCTGAAACTTTAGGCTTGTAAAACTGCAAACAGAATAAGATGGCGTTCCCTGTTTTTGATACTAACAAAAACAGAGCACTTGCTATTATTGCCACATTTGAATGTACTCTGGAGTAAAACATATCATCCACCACAACTTCCCTCTCCCCTCAGTATGCCTAAATTTAGCAATGACAGATGTTCTTTATAAGCATGTTGAATGTAAATTATTGTTTTACATGGTAAAACACTAATGATCCCATATGACATGGATGCAGGCTTTCACAGTGTTTACAAGATAGGATTTGATTAACTTGATCAGATGAACATGTGACCGAAGTGGGAGATTTTGTATTGCTGCTGCTGTGACTTTATTTTTGCTGAAACAATGACTATTGTTTCCAGTCTTTTTCTAAATATAAATGAGGACTGCATTTTACAAAAGAAAATGGTTTGTATCAGTCCGCGGATAATATATTTATTTCAGACAGATGACTACCAAGCTGTTGAGGTGGATGTGTTACAATCCAAGGACTGTGATTTTTGTTTTCAACGTAGCTTTACGTCCTTATATATGGTGTTACGGAGTCATTGAATTCAGTGCAAGGAATCAAAAATAAGTAAAGAAGAAATTGTCACCGTGGGAACAGTACTACCTGATAATAGGAATGTAAATAAGGGCACTTGATGGAAAGAAACGTCATTTTGGGATGAAACAAGGCCACTCTTTGCTGTGGATCAGGAGCTGAAATGAGTTTAAATGTTATGCACTTTTGCATCTCTCCTGTTCTTCAGTGTGATGCTTGACATGACCAAGATAAAATACCTCTCGGCATTGCATCAAGGTGTCAGAATGCTGTCCAAAAAACTGATGCAATAGGATGGATTCTAGGAGTTTACGGTCTATTTGTGGTATTAAAGGTAAAACTGTTAATATTTTTCGACACAGTTCCATATAAAGACTGGGAGAGCTGGATTTTTTCTGATTTGTGATTTCTTTTATGTAGCGGTATTTTTACTCTGTATTTTATTGCTTTTTGTATGAAGACAATGTTTGCTCATTTTTGCTTGTATACCAAAGAATTTAGTTTTTAATTTCATTAATGTTTTTATAAGAAATAAAAGTATTTGCTGTATTTTCAACTGTTCCAACAGTTACTTATATATCTGACCAAACAATGTGAAATTATGAGCTGGGAGAGAGAGTTTTATTCTGCAATATTAATGCTAAAAAATGCAATTTGTTGGAATAAGTTATTTTTTTATTTGTATTTGAATAGATAAGCATCATATTTATTTAAGATACTTCTGTGCTTTTTTAAAAAAAAAAAAGAAATCTTTGAAATATTGTAAAATATCAAATCTTCAGAATACATTTCTACACTACAAAAGTACAATTATTATTTTCAGTTCTGTAAGATAATTTACTCATTGAAGTAACTATTGGTCTTTCTGGATTATTATAAATCAGTTGAAGCTTCAAGTACTAATGAAGGCAAGCAGACTGATCAGTTTTGTGTTCATTTAGTCCCAGAAGAAATGTGATTTTTTTTTTTTTTTCTGAAAGTGCCTTATGAAGAAATTATATATAAGAGACATTACTTGGTTTCAAGGATTATGTTTTATTTTAAGTCATAATAAAACTGACATTCCAAAAGAAATCTGTTTGTGTCTTGCATAATAATTGATGGTGTTACACTGAATTACTTTCCGTTGTTACAAATAGAATAGTTTTGCTAAGTTTTTTATTTCTATACTGTTTTCCTTTCATATTGTAAGTCCTAGTAAAGATGTGTAAAAATGTTTTAATTCAACTTCTAATTTAGGGATATATTCTCAATTTAAAAGGAAAAGTTTGATTTTAAGAAGATATAATCAATATGAAAGGAAGTTCTACCTCAAGACTGTATTTGTATTTTAAAACTGCTGGTTGTATTATTATTAGCCCTTAAAATTCACTGTAAACTATATGCTATATACTTATGTTATTTACTTTATGAGATTGACTTAAATATCAAAAATATTAAATATCAAATCTTACATTTTTTAAATTGTATTTTTTTTTTATCTCTAGTGCCCTTTATTTAGTGGAATTTTTTTAAAGTAAGCGGATGGGAAAGGTTTGTAGAGAGAGGTCAGCAAAGGTCAACTAGCTGGGATTCGAACCAGCGACGGCCGCTTCGAGGACCAAGGCCTCCATTAATAGTCGTGCACTACACCAACACCGCGCCCAGCTTTAATAATCTTTAACTAAAGTCGCAAATTCAAACTAGAGAGCTTCTTAAAAAATGGTATGACATGGTATGATGCAACGGGATCAAACCATTCTTTCCCTTTCAAGATTGGTGTGACTGGCATAAAAATAATTAAACTTTCCTTCTTTGTGTTAGTTTGTTATAATAATTGTAGCATCTTTGTCATTGTAATAACAGAGACCATGGAAGGCCTAGTGGCCATGGAAAAGGGTCCACAAGCTCAGAGATGGAACACATTGACCAATGAAGTTACTCAAACTTCTCCAGATTGAGTTCCAAGGACAATTAGACACAACATAACTTTTTCAATTACCAATTAAAAATTCTCTACTAAACAACCAGCTCACAAGTTTTGTCTAAGACCAGAGACCCTCTTTACTTTCAAGACTTGGCATAAAACGTACATTTTTGATAAAACTCGATTTTTAACATTGTTGAGGTTCCCCTGAGCTACCTCTGTTAATATCCCCGCAATATTGTGTCCGCATTGAATGACCACATTGATTGATACACGTGTCATCTCTATGTAGAGCCACTTTTAGAAAAACTCTGTTGCAAAGCAATCTTCTAGTAAAAGGACAGGCATGTCTGTGGCAATTACAATGACATGACATCAGGCAGAGGCTGCCTGTCCGAGGGCCAGCTTTGTAGCTACAAGATGAGGATTATTAATAAATGATTTGTCTGTCCTTTTAAGGGCTAAATATAAGTAAATGGCTTGTTTTTTTAAATCACCTACAGACCTCACAGGAGTGTTCCTCGCTTTATCTTCAAAACTTTTCATAAAAATCATGTTGCGGCAACTAATCAGGGGCTGGTTTTGGTTGTGACATCAGTTAAAGAAGCGGAGCCGAGGTGAAGCTAAATTAATTAGAAGCAATTAAAATGAAATTTAGAGGAAATAATGTTAATAAAGTATGAAATAGAAGGCCCTTTGTTGTTATATGACAGTCTGATGAATGATCTGATGATCAAAGTTCATAATATTCTTCATTTTATGAAGAATCCTTCCTTGTGAAATCCTCTCCAGAGGATCAAGAAGAGTTCCTAGAATAGAGCCAGTAGTCTATTTTTTGTTTGTTAATGTTCTTTAAGTCATTTGCTCTGGTGCTGTTACCCCAACAGGAAAGATCACACTCTCCACAAGAGATTTATGTCTGGGATACACTGCAGTATTTTCATTAGCTGCTCGCAGCCCCAACTCAAATCAATCAAAGCTTGCTTTCTAATGTATTTCAAAAACTTTGGCACCATGTCCACTCATGGTCCTATTTAGTGTTTTATCAGATTCAACCAAATTATCAAAATACCAATCTGATTTTGCTAAATTTAATGAAGTCTGGCTGCCATTTCTTTTGCATGTAGATAGCCTTGTTTTACAACCTTTAGATATGCTTTGATGTGTATTCAGGTGAGACCCCCCCATTCCCTTGTTTTGATTTATTTGTTTATTTATTTATTTGTATTTATTTGTATTTTTTTCATTATTATTATAACTTTTTTCTCTCTTCTTACTTGTTTGTTTGTATGTTCGTGTAGTTGACATTCTTATGAGCAGATAATTGATAACTCATTGACCGAACTCTTATCTTCTACTACTTCTACTAATATATGTGTAAAAAAAAAAGACAGTTGGGGGTCTTGAACAATCCTGACATGCAATGCAATAAATAGAGTTAGCTATAAACTTTGGTCTTTGTTTCGTCCATGCATAATGTGACAATCTCAGAGGAAAGAGTTTTCAGTCTGGTCATATCACCACTTTAACATCTGATTTACTGACAGTCCTGTTTAATATTGTTGTCGCGGATTGTGAGAACAATATTAAACAGGTTTGATTTTCTTGCAAACGACAATTTCTGATCGGGAGCTCGTCATGAGGCGTCAGACTCCCATATAAACCCCATTATGCACAACACACGATTTTCCCAAAAGTTGGCCCGATCCCCAAATTTGCTGCACAAGTGGTAAATCATTTCAAAACTGACCAGAAATCTCACAGTGCGCATCTCATTTCAGATGCTTTTGAAGGGACAATCTAGGACAGAGCAGACTGTAGCTAATGAAAAGTTTTTTCTAAACCAAAGGGGGACCCAGCAAGAAGGGTTTGGCAATCACTGCAATAATAATTCATTCATAGCATCACACTTACTTTACAACATAATGTACATTACAAAACTTGAGTTCTCGAGGGCCGATAACCTGCGTGACCTGCGTCTCTGCCTTACCTCAAGTAAATCAAATAAATTAATCTTCAGCAGGGCTTTTTCTTATTAGTCTCTACTTCCTATCTCATTTAGACATTTAGGATGCTGTAGACAAGAATCAGAATGTTTCAGTTACTGAGTCTGATTTGTTTCTCTTTGCACAAATTCAACATAGTTTTTTACTTCCCCCTAAATTCTTTATACAGTGGTCGCCCTTGGGCTGTTCTTCTCTAAAATAAGAATTTGTCATGCATGCAAAAAGAATATCAAATGTTGGCTTAGCTGAGGCTATACTCTCTTCTCAGTGCGTCAGCACTGCTCAGAGCATTCCCATCACTGTTCTGACTCTGCCAAACACATTACAGCACTGCTCAGCGTTGCTGCTAGCATAATAATGGCTCCCTACAGGCAAACCGTCTCCAGCAGCTGAGTAACTCTTACCATGCTGCTACCTCTCAGCTGGATGCCACTTTCATCAGGTTACAGAAGCAGAACCACAGGCATCTACTTGTAACTCTACCCGAATACTAAAACTCAGAATAACAACTCTGTCTTGATCTTTGCACAAGTTGGATGACGTATGGTTCAGTTAGCTTCACAGCTCTCCACCAAAGACAGATCTTTTTGTATGAAATGGGACACAAGCCCTAGAAAGTTCAAGTCCTCACCTAAAATGTAAAGGTGTTTGTTTTGTTTTTTATTTAAAAAAAAACAAAATTCAAGTTTTAGGTTTAAACTGCAGGAAGTAGGATATACTCTCTTGAAACAGCTAATATAACTTATATAATGTAAGGTAACAAGAGGAAATAGGTTTATGTGTACAGGTTAAATTACACAAAATGTAAAATACAAAGCTACAGTTACAGTACTGTGTTAAAATCCTGGAAGAAAAAGTGAAAAACTAAGTTTTTTTACAGCTAAAGGTCTGTTTTTCATGTACAATTATTGTGCAAAGTGTTACAAATCAGTAATGTTCAAAGTCAGTTCTCAAGGGCCGCTGTCCTGCAGGTTTTAGAGGTTTCCCTGCTTCAGTACAGCTGATTTCTATTGATAGCTAATTAACAGGCTTTTGCTGAACTGCAATCATCAGAATCAGGTTTACTGAAGCCAAGAAACACTGAAAACCTGTAGGACAGCGGCCCACAAGGACCGACTTTGGACATGCCTGCAATAAGTAGTAGCTGTTATAGGCAGCTGTCTGAGGCGAAATAGAGGAAAGGACTCAAGAATGAGTCATACTAACAAACACTTAGAGTAGAGCCATCATAAAGTAAAGTGAAATAATCTTAAATCAAAACAGATTTATACAGTTTGCAAAGTATAAATCTGAATATTGGTAGGACAACAGATGAAAGATAAACTCTAATAATATTAATCATGACAACAAGTACTGTAGACATTTTGCTGTCATCTGCCTTTGAATGGCAAGAGCTGTCAGTATTTCAAAAGCTTTTTAGTTCATTCTGGATTTTATAGTTACAAATATTGCTTTATTCTCTTTTTTAATGTATCTCCTGTTCATTTTTTTTTGCTTTTGTTGGCTGGAAAATTGAGCCTCTGGAGACAATCAAGTTGAAATTATCTCAGTCCATGCAAAAAGGGTAGGTTATATTTGGATTAGTAAAATGGGGACTTGAAGCTATTTAGAAATTATGTTTTTTAAGAACCAAAGAAATGTTCATTGAATTTAGATTTCCATAGAGAGTAAGTGCAGGTTTAGTCAAAAGGCAGAGAGTAGCAATACATCTTATCTTCTTACAAAGGTCCACCCATATATTATGTGTTTTGCTCTTTTGAGACAACTGCATGAAGTTGTTTCCTGGCATACTGATTAGGCATACTGATTAGGGTGAGTTTTTGGAGTTATTATCAAGAACAGAGTTGCAAAACACAAATTTGCCAAAAGGGAATTGTGAAACACAAACCACAAAAGAGAGCATATATATTTTTGTTTTCTATATTTTTGAGAGTAGTTTTTGATATGTCTTTGGAAAGGTGCACATTACAGAGGGCCCTGGACAGGATTTGATCCCAAGATCAACTGGTCAGAGGGTGAAAGTCACACGCGCTGACCAGTCAGCCAAAGGGATATCCCCTTGGCCAAGTCGCAAAGGCGCATGATCTATTGGAGGTACTGTGACAGGACCCCACACTGTCACATCTGCAAAGTGTAAAAAGCTTGAAAAAATTACCTAAACATTATTAGTCCTAAGCTCCGATAGTTGTGATGAAAACCTGTCCAGTGGGTTTTTTATTTCCTGTGATCATCACCTGAATCCCTTTGGCCTTGAATTGGACCGAGCAGCACTGAAAACATGGATGGAGACATGAATGTTTTGTTTGGTTTTTGTTGTCTCAGCGGTGCAGCAAAGGGATAACTATAAACAATGTATTTGACAAATGGAAAAATTTAGGCCAGAATCACTTGAAAAACTTTTCAGCTGAGTTAAATAAATGTGGATCAATAGAAAGATATTGCCCTCTGGTTTTTGCAGTGGTGCATATGTTAAAGCTTGAATGGTGAAAAGTACACACTATTGCATCATCTGTGATGCATTGTGGGTTCATCAGGTGTTTTAGGGCTGGCAGAGTCATATACCTCTTTTTCACTGGTTGGAAAACCTGTTTAAACCCATGAACAATCGGCTTTTAGTGGCAGTGGGAACAGCTCACTGACCCATTTCAAACCAGGTCAAACGACTTGGTAAGCGACCTGGGTTATTATCACTTTCAAACGGATCATCATACATACTGAACATGAACACAACACACCAGTCGTGTCTGATCTAACCAGCTGAAATAACTTTACATTCGACAAACATATTGCAGCCCTGGTGAGAGAGATTCGAACAGATAAAAGAGCAAAACAAAAATGCACACTTACTAATTCCTGTGTACCTTCTATTTTGCTCTCCATTGTTTACTTTCTGGATTTCTGTCGCACTGGTGAGCATCAACACAAACCCAGTGTGCCCCTTGAGCTCCCTTGAGTTTATAGTTTCAAGCATGTTAAATAGTTGCTCCAGTAATGTTGATATTGACCAAACCTAGTTTTCTGTCACCTCACACCTCCTTTGGTTCTATCATGCCAGCTTGATTTTAGAAAGTTCACAACTGCAGGATACTAGGGGTGTACCGTTTACAGGATGTACAGGATACTGGGTGTATAGAGGAAACTTTGTAAGGATTTGAAGTTTGATAACAGATCAGTTAATCTGTCCTGTTTCACAGGACAACTGGCTTCAAACATCAACCAGAACCAAACTAAGTAGAAACATGTTGCACTGGTGATAGCATTAACACGTACCAAGTGTGATGAAGTGACAAGACATCGGTAATGATGGGGACACAGAGGTTACACAGCTTGTCAGCTGGGGTCAGACTCGGGGATACGTGTTTGAAAAACCCGGGTTAACTCGCTAAGGCTATGCAGTCTCAACAAGAAAACCCAGCCAAGCTTGATCAAAGGTTAAATTGTATTCCCACGACATCAGGCCATTAGACTTTTTATAGTCCACACACATAAGAAACAAGATGAAGCGATAAGGGGTCTTTCTGGCGTGCAGGTGGCGCGGTGGTTAGCGCGCACGACCCATGTATGGAGGCCTTAGTCCTCGACGTGGGCGACCCAGGATCGAATCTGGCTTGTGGTCCTTTCCCGCATGTCTTTCCCCCTCTCTTACACCCCCTTTCCTGTCAGCCTACTGTCTGAAAAACAAGCCACTAGTGCCGTAAAAAAAGAGGGTCTTTCTGCTGCTTCTGTTGGCTTTTCATTTGACCAGTCGCCTGATGCCTTAGAAGGTGATGGCTCTTTTTTTCTTTTTTTGTGTGTGTGCAAGAACACAATAAGGTGATATGGACATACAAAAAGACTGAGCCAAAACAAACACAACAATGTTTGTGGTTTTATGTGTGTGCCTTTGTGAATATATAAAGGAGAACAAAAGAAGTGATAACATAAACGAATAGGCTAAAGATAAATAAACAGCAGAGGCAGCTCTAACTAAACAAAAAAAGAAGAAGAAGATGGTGTTGGCTTTATAGATAGAGCAACACTTGAACTATTCTAGACTAAAGGCCTGAACACAGCAGACATGATTTAGCGTCACGTTCAATAGAAAGTTGGAGGTTGTGGCATTTGAAGCTCATTAAAAACATATATCTTAAATAGTTACAATTGTTGCAACTGTGCCTGAATAGCGCCAACCACAATAGACCCCTGGCCTATTTTGGTCAGACCTACTCAACAATTTAGTGGCAATGTTATGAATCTGACAGAAGGAGAGACACGGGGGCAGAATTAAACACATCTGCTTTAGGGAAAATATAAAGCACACCAGCAATGTTAATGCAAAACTTAAAAATGAAGGGAAAAAAAAGCTTGATGGGAACAGGTCTTGGGCGTCAGTCATACTCCTCAAATGCAATCAGTGTTTAGTATGTTGCTAAGGTCCCATATACTGAACAAGGAACCTAATGCATTAAGGTGGTGTTCACCAGATGTTTCTTAATATAAGCAATGTTTTCAATGCACTCTCACCTCGTCCCTGCTCATTGTTCCTTCATGCTTGTTATACTGTTTATTTTCTCCTTGACTACTGCTGCCATCCCCTCATGCTAGACAAGCAGTGAACTCTTCTTAACCTGGGAATCTCTACATAGTAATGCTTCTCTAGTTTTGGCAACATAAGTTAATTCTAAACTAATAAACTTGCATCTTGCAATTAAAAAAGTCAAAGATTCACAGAGGAATGAATGTTGCATTAAAAATACCTCCATAATCTATATAAAATAATTGTTTTGTGGGAAATCAAATGACATTGTGGACTATAGTTGAATTTTTAGCACTGAGGCACTGATGGAGTTGAAGGTAACCCACCCATGTTAGACCATCATTTCCCAAAGAGAGATGATTTCTGTCTCAAATCATCTGACTTCTGAAAGGGTAAATTGTGCTGCAGCTCAAGTGGGTTATGTAGCTCTTATAACTTTGCACCTACTTGGTTGGGATATGTAGCGAAAAGATAGAGACCACCTGTAAACAGAGGTCTTTTTATGCACATTAGTTGTTACTGCCTGGTATGAACACCCAATAAACTGTTTTTTTAAGTGTGACGAGATAGCTCCCTTGAGTTTATAGTTTCAAGCATATTAAATAGTTGCTCCAGTAATGTTGATATTGACCAAACCTAGTTTTCTGTCACCTCACACCTCCTTTGGTTCTATCATGCCAGCTTGATTTTAGAAAGTTCACAACTGCAGGATACTAGGGGTGTACCGTTTACAGGATGTACAGGATACTGGGTGTATAGAGGAAACTTTGTAAGGATTTGAAGTTTGATAACAGATCAGTTAATCTGTCCTGTTTCACAGGACAACTGGCTTCAAACATCAACCAGAACCAAACTAAGTAGAAACATGTTCGAACAAAAAGGCATTAAAAAATAACATGCAATTACATCAATTTTAATTTATTATTATTATTTTTTTTTTGTATTTCTCTTTAAAATTACTTGGAGTAATGTGACAATAAAAAAGGGTAAGTGCTGTAATGATTTAAGAACATCTACAACATTATAGAAGAAAACAGCCAAACAAGAGTGGCGATAATAGATAGAACATATGTGCAAAGACTGCTTCCTGTTTTCTTTATTAATAAGTATTCAATAATATTTTTTATTGTGAGGCTCTCATCTGTTTAGCATCTTTTAAAAGCGCTATTTCCTCCATTGATTTTAGATCAGAGTATGATAACTGGTGCTGAGGGTCGTAGGGTCCTGGCAAAGCCACATGTCAGGGTGGGTTGTTTTTCTCAGCATGATGTATCCCAGACACTGTTGCCTCCTGGGGCTTTTCACCATGTTTAGGGGTTAAACGAACTATAATTTACTAAACTTAAGTAGACCCTCTACTTCCTATTTCAATCCCAACACTCTTGTTTTTCCTGCAACATGACTCCCACCTCGGCCCAGTTTTCTCACCCATGTCTGTCACCAAATACCCCCCTCCTCCCTTCCTTTCTGCCAACCTTCCCAGCCCACTCCATCTTACCTTTCTCTTCCTTTTCCTCTGCTCTGAACCCTTTAACCACATAATGGCCGTCATTCAGTAGGGTTAATTGTTTAAAAAACCCAATCTGTTCACATATTGTTCCCAAAACAGCGAAAAGTCAAGCCCTTTCCTCACTAGTCCTCATATTAAGTCTATTTTTAATACCCATTCTTAATGCTAAAGTTAAATCAAGAGAGCTTACAATTTTATTTGATTTCTGGTTAAATTTGGTAACTAGAACTTCAGTGAGAGAAACTTTAATTAGTGAAATTGGTGGAGTCTGCTGCCTAAAGGGTAGATAGCCGCCCACCCAAGTTCGAGTAAATCCTTGGTTTAACACGGCATGCTCTGTTGCAACATCCAAATACTTTTTATTACATCCGTTCTGATGGAGAGTGACTCCAAACTTACATGGTAGATTTATAAGCTGTAACACCACAAGTCCACCTGAATTTTTCAACAGACTATTAAGGTTTATCTTAGTAAACATCCGTGTTCCATCAACAAGGTAAGAAGTAAAATGATTAAAGCTAAACGGTTCCAGATGTAGCTATAAATATGCTTCTTTTATTTCTCCAAACAATCTAAACAGAAAAGGTCAAACACATGTTTAAATGCAACACTCATTTGATGTAAAAACACATGTGGCCCAAAGTCCGCGTCAGAGTGGCATACATTTACTGTGATATTTGTAAATTGGTTTGTTAACGTGTTACACATTTGTAACATGACTGTTACAAATGTGACCCATAGCTCATAAAAATGTGTGAATTTCTGAAAGGACTCTAAGATTGCAGACAACCAAAATTTTGCTACATGAAACAGCAGAATATAACCCTGTAAGTGCAGAGAAATGTGGTTTTTGCATCAATAGGTGGATCCAGAACAAATTCTCCTGCCAGCGGACATCGGACCAGATGACAGATTCAGAGCCTACATATTAAGCCCACCTTTAAAAACATAAGCAACTCTGGTAAAATGAGTTGCAACATGGATTGTTTGTCTTAGTAACTGGCTTAGGAGGCTTTAGGTTCTGGGTTTTTCTGCATGGAGTTTGCATGTTCTCCTCGTGCATGCGTGGGTTTTTTTCATGGTACTCCGGCTTCCTCCCACAGTCCAAAAACATGACTGTTTGGTTAACTCAATTGTCCTTAGGTGTGTGCATAATTGTGTTTCTATGTGTTGCAACAGACTGCAACAGACTGGCGTCCTGTCCTGGGTGTACCCCAACTTATGCCTATAGTCTGCCGGAGATAGGCACCAGCCCAACAGCGACCCTGACGGATGAAGCGGGAGAAGATGGATGGATGGATAATTAAACTTCATGGGCTGTTCACAAGAAGTGGATTTTCAAAGCAGCGGCATAAAACATCAGAGATTTTGTCACTTTAAACATAATAGAATAGGGTTCATAGACTCTGACTAGAACAGGGCTGATGTGTTCCACTTACTTAGCTTTGGTGATAAAGGCAGCAGCATTCTGGATCAACTGCAGCTCTCTGATCGACTTTTTAGGCAGACTTGTAAAAACACCATCTTGTAAAACGGTTTTAAAAAAGATATGCATGAATTAGGACCTTAGTCCGTTAATCCTCGACATGTTCTTCAGCAGACAGAATGCAGACTTTGTTAGTGAAGGTTCAGGTCTGAGTCCATCTTTACACCCAATCGAATCTAAAATCTAGATCAAACAGGCTTCAAGGTTGTGGGGACAGTAGAGCAGAGTAGATGGTAAAAATAAAGCCATGGATGGTTTGATAAGTGCGAGGATTCTGTAGAACTCAGATACAATCAGGACACCACAATCTCTCCTATCCCCTTTTTTGACATTGACAGTATTCCGTTTGTCATGAGGCGGTTGTTTGGTGGGTGGTGAGGCAGAGGCAGAACCAGGTTGTGGTGAGAATTAAGAGGTTTTAATAACACAGAGTCCAGAAACAGAGTTACAGGTGACGTCCTCAGAACAGGCAGCACGGCAA
>JAUZNJ010069507.1:0-53634 GCA_034780135.1 Jordanella pulchra
ATAAATGCATAAATAAAGTGTTTAACAAAAATAAGTTTGGATTCTTAAGCCGCTTGCATGCATGTCCCCCCTTTCTGTAGCAGGCAGAGAGGCGCCCCCAAACCAGACCCGACTCAGAAAGTTATGAGAAAACAAGAGATTACTTCAGTGAAGGTACATGATTCAATATCGTTTACGTTTTAATTAAAAGAATATGTGAAACTGTATTGCTTTTGTCCTCATGAGCCTTCCAATATTTTCCCTTGTCATGTGTAGCACTAAGAAGACAGCAAGATGGAGGCTTTTTTAAGAGCCCTCACTATCCGGGCTACCCGTTTCTTATGATTCCTGACCTCACCAATCCATACCTATCCAATGGTTCGCTTTCTCCCAGTGCAAGAACAGTAAGTTTAACCCCGATGGGAAATTGATATCTCTCATTTCTGTCATTCTCTGAAAAAAATAGGAAAAAAAAACTTTGGCCGTGCGTGAAAGTTCCTTGCGCACTGCCAGACCGCCATATTCCCTCCAAGTGGCCTCTCAAGGAGCAGTACTAACTACCTCTTTGTTCTTTTAGGGGGTATAAATTTCTCCCTGCCACCCACTCATTGAGAAGGCTTGCATTTGAACTTCTTTTTTTCTGTATGGAACTCATATTTATTCATTGTGTCTGTTTGGTAAAAAAGCCAAAACCATTTTACTTTTTTATTTTTTTCAGTTTCCTATTCAAATACATCATATCTGTGAATTGCTGTTCTTATATTTCAGAGCCAAAATAACCTTTGTAGGACATATCCTGCAGAAATCTCTGACCTTGTTTTGTTTTGTTTGTTTTTTTTTGTTGTGTTCTTTGCTTTTCTTATGTATTTTGTGTTTTCCTTTGTGTGCAAAAGCAAAACAAAAGCAAGTTATCTGCACCTAATTTAAATAAAAACAGTAGTTTTTTTTTTTACCTGCATTTAACAACAGTGTAATGTGCAGTGGTCCACTGCTGGGCCCCATGGAGAACATTTTCCAGAGACTTTCAATGTCTAGATAAGGATGGCAGTCTCAAGCAAGTGTTGTTGACGCAGTCGGCAGGGCGGCGTTTACTTGTTGCATGGTGGTGTCATGCTGTTTATTTGCAGAGGTTTTTTAACTCATTATTCCATTAGATTGTCTGCTGCAGTTGTTGTTGTAGTGTTTTCTGGTGAGTGGGCATGCAGCACATAACGTTTGGTAGAATGTTTGCCTCCAAACATTTGGGATCTATATTCATTACAAATATTTTAACGTGAAGTTAAGCAAACTTCCTTAGGATAATCCCTGTGTTCCTCTGAGCTAGTCCATCTCCCCACCCCATCAATGTCACTTCCCCTCCCCGAAAAAACGAGTACTTTCGTTAAAGCCTAGCAGGCATCTGACTGAAGAGACTCCCCTCCCCACCTCTCTGTCTCCCTTTTCACTGTTTCAGGCCCACTCACATCGCCTCCCTGCACCTTCCATTCAATTAGAAAGGCGTTAGTTGACCATTGTTATTCTGAGCAGTCTTGATGGCTTCATTGGAGGTCTCCAGTGGGGCTCATTAACTAAATGGCTGCTTCTGCTCAGACCGTGTGTTGGGTAGTTGTCTCTGTTGTTAGTTTAGTTGTTTCAGAGAAAGCTCTGATTTAGGGCTGGACAACATTTTTCGCTGGTTTCTACCACTTTTGGTAAATTTAAACTTTTTTTTCCCATCAAATCCCAAATCAGAATTAGACCTTCTAAGGCTTTCACATCCATCCAAGTGGCCAAATATGCTATTTTCAGTCCGAACATCAGTATATGTTAACTGACTTATAAAAGTCTACCAAATATTGCAGCCAAGCATTATCTTTTTCAACTGAAATAATACATTCTTTAATGTTACAATGACAATTGTAATTTAATCTAAGATGTAGCTTTAGCTTTAAGTCACTTCACTTCATCAAATTGTTCCCTCTTTTTGTATCCAAATATTTCCGTTTGGTTGTTTCCTACATCTACTTTGTGCCTGTTAGCAAAACCATTTTGCATTTAAACATCTCAATCAATGCATGGGTTTATATTTTGTTGTTGAGTCATATCATATCATGATGGAGCTAAGAAGTTAAAATTCACACAAAACTTAAAATCTTCTGTGCTGCTAGCAGCTTCTCTATGTGAATGAAAATGTTAACATGGTGAAGAGCATCCATTTCCATTGAGGGGGTTCTGATTGTGCTTTATTAAGTAAAACATTTTATTAGATCAAACTAAAACACACTTCCTGTTGGTATGTGTTAGTAACAAGGTTGGTGCATAGTTTTAAAACACTATTGAAACTCTAAAAGGTTTAGCTTTACATATTTAAGTATTGCGTATTTCTATTTATGTGCTGAGACATACAGGGCCACTAATATGGTGTTTAAGGAATTCATCTTGTTATTTAATGCTGTGATGAATCCTTATGCCTTGTATTTTAAAATCTCAATCTTCGGACACAAAGCTTCTCAAATGTGCTATATTTTCAATAATATGTCAGTTAGCCACATCTAAGATGTGTGCTTTTAATCTTTTCCTGGTTTGTCTGTTACTTCTCTTTAATGGTATTTTAGTATTAAGATGTATTCAGACATTCATTTCGTACTTTCTTTGTAAGTTTACCTGAGAAAATCTGGTGTATTTTACAAAACTTCAAGGCCAGATAGTAATACTTACCTGCAAACCTGGAACCAAAATTTCCTTTCAGCATCTCCATTTTATGCTTTAAAAAGTATTGAGGTGCCTCACATACCTCTGCTCTATTCATTTTGGCTTCCATTAATGTTTTCTTTTTTTTACTGAATTAACAGTTAGTCACAGTGAAAGGCAGTGGAGGGGTTACTTTGTTACAAGTGCTTTGCTGTAAGTTTGGCTCCTGAAACTGTATTTTCACATTTTGTTTAGGGAAATGAAAATGTTCTCATTAGGTCATTTGTGTTTTTTTTTATATCGAAGTAAGATGCATTAAACTCAATCAAGTTTAAACTTACTGACAACCTGAATATGTAGGGGTGACACAAGCTGAGTTTTCTAGTTGCAGATAAACCTATAAATATGATCATGATAAATCAGTAGTTAAAGTGTGTGTCATAACATAAATAAAACTACAAAATTATGATAGTGGAGGGGGGGGGGGGGGTGAGCATATGATGACAGTTTGTTTGGAGAAAAGCTCTTAAGTTTCTGAGTTGGGATCATATAATGCCAAAATAAAAACCGCTTCTTCAAATTAATCTTTACATTTTACTCATCTCAGTACATATTTTTGTTTTCCTGTCTAAGCCTCTCACTTCCTCTTGTTTTTGTGAGCTAAAATCAAATTTGAAATTACAACAGCCATCTTTATAGCTTCAGGCAACGCAGTGAATATTTAGACTCCTTTCTAGACGTCTAATCCTCCATATTTAAAAAAGAGAAAGAAAATGAGGTCAATGGGACAGAGTGCGCTCACTGTGTCAATCATCGCTGTGGCAGAAAACAAGCAGGGAGACAATGGCTGGCATACTTAGCGGTCGTCTTGAGGTCTCCATATTGCCCTGCCCTCATGGCTTAGGGTGAATGCAATGCAGTGAGTGTGATTGATGAGAGGCTCATGTTGGAACCTTTTTAGACTCGCATTCTGAGCGCCGGGGGCTGTTCAGACCTGTGGATCCTCGTCGTGTTTGTCGCAGACCCGATACGGCGGCTGATATTTTACAAGTGGCCTGCACCGGCACGTCTGTCCAATGGCTCGGTTAAAGCTGCAGAGCTCTGTGGTTACATTTATCGCTGCATCACCTCTATGTCTCTAAGAAATGTGCAGATTAGCTGAAGAAATGGATGCAAACAGTCCCGGTGCTTGGCAAACATTTTATGCTATTGCATGGCTTGGAAAACCCTGCCAGGACTGAGAAGGTTTGTTTTATGGGCTTCGGTTGGTATGTGGTTGTACTAAAATTGTGTCTGTCAACTAAAACGTGTGATTCCTAGCAAGCAGCAGGGTGCAAGTTTTTTCTGTTATTCCAAGGTGGGAATCTACACATTTACAACTAATTACACATGTGTGACTTTAAAGACACCCTGGATGTACTTGTATTGCTCAAATCTCATCCTCTCTTACGATAGTGTCACGAAAAGGAAACAATATCGAGCTGTTGCTCAAGAGCCATTACGCAGTTGTTTCACTCAAGAATGCGCTACGCGATAAAGGATTTAAAGTCCCCAACTTGGTGAAAAAAATCTGAATGTGGCAACCTCATCGTAAGCAATGAGAGACAGGCCTACATGGGATCAGCACAGAGTTCCCCCGAGGGCCAAGCATAACTGATTTAAAGCCTGCTCAGAGCTGACATTCCGCTGTAATCCACTGAGAGCTGAGGAGGAGGTTTTATGTTTGCAGAGATGTTCCACCAGACTCCTGCCTGCTGTGCTCCCCCTCCCACTTTACACACCCGGCTCGATAAATCCACCTCATTGTTCCAGCAGAGACAGACTAGTGCCAGATTTAATTGGTGAACTCGCACCCCGCCGGACGACGCCTCTCGCCACCTCCCGCGTCACTTTTTCGATAAGTCCACCGGCCGTGCAGTCGTCATCATCGCCGCCACTCAAGAGCGAAATGCCTCTTGTGTGCGAGAGGTGGCAAGTAGGCGAGAGCGAGGCGAGCCGCTCAAACATATCTTCATCAAATAATGCGTCGAGAAGCTCAAACTATCGAGCATGATTGTTGAATAGAAAACTGTTTGAGACTGAGATATGAATAGGAAAGCCTCGTATACGTCTGAACTTGTCAGTGGCTACGATTGCATGCCTCTCTGACTTCTTTTTTTTTTTTTTTTTCTGCTGCTCTTGGTACTTAAAACGAACAGACAAAGAAAAGTCAACACAGACATTGTCCTGCTGAATAAAAGGGCCTCTCCTTGCATAAGCAGAGCCAGTTTGTGTGGAGGTGTCTTTTCATCAGGTGGCTGACTTGGCATTTCACTCACCTTGCTGTGTGTGTGTGTGTGTGTGTATGTGTGTGTGTGTGCAAGAATGAGCAAACATGCAGCCATGCGTGCTGTATGTTTGTCTGCAAGTGCCTGAGTATGAGGGAGAAGGAGGAGGAGGCGGAGTGGGGGTGTGTTCAGGTGGATATTTTGCAACAGAGGGGACAGTGTATACGGCTCACGTTCTGACAGCCGTCTGTGTTGTATTCCTGAGTCTCAAATATTTTTTCAGCCAAGCGCTGTGTCAACAGAACTAACGTTCCTGACTAGGTTTTTAGTTTTTAAAGGAGTTTTTCCTTCAAAGGCAAACACATCGACAGCAATCTGGTGGCTGTGTTCAATTAGAAGCAGATCCACAGGAACGCTGAGAGCGCTTGGCCTACAGTGATTAATTTTGATAATGATCTTTTATGTGCAGGCTAGAAAAGTAAAAAGAAACAGGTGATGCAGTCCAAAGAGTTGCATAGCTCCATCATGTCTATATGCTGGTGGGCAACTGAGACCAGATGTAATTAGTGTGAACACAAACCAAAGCTGCTTTTAGCCTCTTCTGCAGCCTTTCATTTTGGGTGTTATGCGAACATGCATCTCCTATTTGCATTTCCTTTTCATCATGGATACCCATGCTCCCTTCCTAACCTCACTTGCACAGATCTGTGTGAAATGGTGTCAGTCCTGGTCTGCATCCTTCCCTCTCTTGGTCTCTGTGGAAGGCTTGAGCTGGCGTCAATTCCTCCCTGCTACGCCATAGCCTGCTAGCTCGCTACCTAACCCACCCACTTGCCCGCTTGGCATTAGAAATTCTGTTTATAGAGCTCTCTGGCTCTTCGAGCACAGGGCCCATCAGGAGCATCTCTGCACCCTTTGAGGAAAGGATAACCAACATCTCCCCTCTCCTGCTGCAGACTCCCCATGTTCAGTGACATCAATGAATCCCTTTGATGTGCCAAGATGAATATATGTGTGCAAATGTTTTTTTTTTTTCCTTCTTTCTTTAAAATAGATTTATGTGTCTTTCAGATTTGCTATGTTTTGCGCGGGCTGCTTCTGCGTTCGGTTGAACACTTGGGCAAACTTGTTTTAGAGTTCAAAGTCTCGGCGGGTGAAGGTGAACACCTCCAATATGACGGACTTTGCTCAAAAGGCTACAGTTCTAAAGACTTTAAACAGATTTGATACGAGTTATTGACCTTGTTTCTGACGCTTAACAAAATAGAAATCCTGTTCCATAGTTTAGGATTTGGGTGTTGCAGTGAACTCAGAACCTAAAGCTGTTTATATAGGAATCTGCTGGTCATGCCCTCGCAAATAGTGATTCTGCTTAGTTACTATTACAACCCATAGAGGGTGGTAATCACCGCTGGTACGGTTACTCTCTGTCTCAAACCCAGCAAAGAATAGAAACTAAACTTTGGTCCGTTATGTTCAACAGATGCTCATCCAAAAAAAAAGGAGGGATTCAGTTATTGAAGATGGAGGCGCTGCGGTTGGCGTCTTATACTGAGCATTTGGTGCTGTGGTATTAACCCTGAGACTTGGTGCAAATGGGAAGCGCAGGTATCCTGAAATTGTTGGAATGGTTACTAAGAATACTAAGACATTAGTATGTCAAAATTAGTTAAGCAGCTAAATTGCTAAGTTTTTTTAATTACTTGTCTAAAACCTAAAGGGGTCAGTTTTTCTTTTAAATTAGTGGGATTCAGTGGTTTTAAAGCCAGGTTCTAGAAAAGTCTCAAAGAGGTTAATATCTCTGCTCTACATAACTCCCTTGTTGTCTCTTTATTTTGTTTGAATATAAGACACTTTAAAGTTAGTTAATTGTTTATAAGTCGTTGAAGTGCTATTTTTACAAACTACTATTTTATGAACCAGTAATTCACATTTATACAGACTATAGACACTTTCAGATTTATATTCTAAAGCTAATATATTTACTATTTTCAAAAGTGACAAACACAATCTTCCTGTTGAGTAAATATATTTATTTTAATTCTTATCTGTAGTTTTTTCAGTGTTTTATAAAATGTGTGACATATACACCTAAAGTCACATCACTTACGTTCATTTTTACGTAGATCAATTGGAAAACTATTAAAACTTGTTGGGATTCTTGTATGTTTTTCTGGGTGTGGTAGATTGATGTGTTATTCCACTGTTTCCCTCATTCATAGCCATAAACTATAATGTTTATCTAAGCCAAAGAAATGTTTTCTTCAGTAATTGTACCCTAAGTTTTTAAGCTTTGTTCTATTAAATGTGCAGGAAGAAAACACACACAAACACACACGCGCGCGCACACACAAAGTCTTTAGCAGGGTTTCATCAGTCTGGTATTCCAACCAGCTGTTTTCAGTTTAAGCTCTGCAGGCAGCAGGAAAAGGGAAGAGAGGGAGAAAGGAGCAGGCAGGAGGAAAGATTGTTGATGAGATGTGGTGGTGGGAGCATAAACTAGGGCAGATACGGGTGCTGCTATTCGTTTCCCTGCTATCCCAAGTTGGGACTGCGTCCAGACCTTGAGGCATTCACTTATCAGAAGGATTTCTGTCTCCCACAGAGCACGGTTTTCTCCTCTGTAGACCACAATGCCTCTCCATCGCCCTTACAGTAAGGGCCCAATCAAGAGTCGGTAGGAGGATATCAGATCCTGCTCGCGTAGCATCAGCAGTCCTTCCAAGATTTACATCAGGATCCTCTTCAGGTCATGCACAGGGCAAGCGGTCTGTTAAAGGCCATGTAGAACGGTACGTGAGTTGGATCAGCAAGGCTGTAGTGGCCATACTAAATTAAGAAGTGGATGGATATCGGTCCAAGATGAGGTTAGCTGGCAGCTAACAAGGCAGCTGTTCTTCTTGTTGAAGTTATAAATCAGCTTTGTTACTTCTCTCTAAATTCGATCCTGGATGTTAGAGGCCTGCCACAACAATTAGAGATATAAAATTGAGATTTACATTAACTTAAATATTTATTTCCAGGGGAAGCCTTTGGAAAATACATTTTTTAAATGAGTCCTGTTACTGGATTAGTACTTTGTTCCAACTACTTTAACTTAAGGTAGCACATGAAACTCTCCCACCATCTGCAATATCTATTCTCTGAGTCTAAAACACATGCAGTGCATGTAGCAGATCCTATGTCTAACTGCATAAATCTTGAAGGCAGCCAGGGGGAATTTTCCATGTTTAATACATTCATATAAGTAGGACACATGTTACTCTGTGCTTGCTTTGATGTGGAAGTCGGTGGTGAATATCACAAAAAAAATATAAGTTGGTGAAAGATGAGCTTTAAAAATTTATCAACTATGCTACATAACTGACCTGTTGTAAATAATTTAGATGTGTTGAATGTGTCTTCTTAGGTGTTTAATGTTCCTGATGTTTTTAGTGAACAAAGTTCATATATTGTCATTATCTTGTTCAACAAACTCAGTGAGGATGCTTACAGCTTACAGTGATGGAGAAAATTGGGTTTGTGAGAAAAAGAAATGGAGCAGAAACGTGCACTCTTTTTCTTTCACAGGTTTTAAGACGACTTTTTCTGCTCATTTTGAGTTTGTTTCAGAGCTATCGGTGCTAAAATAATGGGAATCCCATTAGCATTTGATGCATTGTAGAACTACAGAACATAATAAAAATGTTAAAAAAAAAGAACTACAGAACATTAGGGAAACAAAACACAGCTGATTATTGGGATGATTATTTACTTTGCAAAACTGCCAATCCTCACAATTTTTCCTACTTTAGCATCATTACAATGAGAAAACTCTTTTTTAACTTCATGAACCAATCAAATCTATTTAATGTGAGCCACAGTGGTAGAGAGAGACGATACAAATAGGAAAATATATCTTAGAAAACACTAAAATATATTAGCTAACTAAACTGGAACTCTGGCAGCTATCTGTTATTCCAATAATGTACGGATGTTTGTGATCATTGCTGTGATTGAATTCATTGAGCAGCTCTAATCTCTAGTAGTTTTTACTATGAAAATTACCTTGTACTCAAGCCTGAAGTAGATAAATCTGTGTTTGAAATATCGTTTGAACATGAAAATGGCAACATACTGACTTAAACTTGGAGTATTAGAAAAACAGGTATCGATAGATTCGAAACAGATTCTTATAGTTTTTAGCTCCAATCACTTAGTGAGTAACCATACAAATAAAGAGCAGAATACTGGTTGTAAACCTCTGTAAGTATTTTAAATGTCATTCTCACAATGATAAAATACATTGGCATGTTCTTAAGTAATGAAAAATAACCAAACAGATGCTAACTTTTCATGCTAGCAGCAAACTGTTAGCAACTTGACTTAGTCTAAACAAAGCTGTTTGTAAATCACTGGTCTTGTCTGTCTCAACAGTTTTCACTTTAATGATACAAATATTACCAATACCTCTTTGAGATATTATTTTTAAACCAAACATAAAGTTAATCCATCAAATAAATGTCCCTTAACATTCATAAAAACTTTTTTATATAATTTCAAATAAGCTTTAAAACTTAGATGGAACTACATGCTGTTGTTTTAGAAAGGAATCAGGAAGAGTTTGTTTGTTTTTATTCAATCAAAAGGGTAAAAAATAAAGTCAGAATTTTTCCAGATCTCATCAATTTCACCCAATTGATCAACGCTTTTCTACTGGTATTTATACAGATGCTGCTTGCTGACAGCAGTATACTGGTGTCTTTGAATCACAAGTTTTTATTCAAAGGTTTATAAAAATGTGCTTCACTTGTTTAAAATAATTTTCCCATGAACGCAGGCCTGATAGCAGTGGAACAGAAGATCACCTTTTAGTGCCCCTTTTTCTGTTCCTTTTACCCTCATAAACCAATTGTATTAGTTAAGAAGTCACAATGTTCTGCAGACCATCAAATTGGATTAAAGCTGAGCAAAGGCGTAAGTCATCTCAAATGTGTGGGCTCCTTATTTCAGAAAAGACTTGTGGATCCTGTTAGAAAAAGCAGCCGAAACAGCAGAAACCTGTGACGGAATGAGGTTTTCTTATCGGATATCACTTTTTCCTGACCCTATTTGCCCAATTTGAAATTATGAGGTAATGTTCTTGATTAGTTATGAGTAATGGCTGTGATTGAGAGCCTTGTGCTCAGCAGACATAAGACAGTCTTCAGTGATAGCGGGATTCCCCTGATGCCTGCCCCCAGATAATCAACATGATTAGGTTTCTTTGTTCTGAGATGTTATCATGTGATGCTCATAGGTTGGGTTTTTCAGGATGTAGACTTGAGGTGAATTTTGTGTCAAATATTGGAATCTCAGCATCTTTGCAGGTAAAATATAACCATATGGAAAAGGTTCCCATGACTTAAGATAGTGCTGGTTTACTTTCTTAAAAATGTAGAATAGCAACATTAAAGGGAGAAAAAAAAGATCTGATCGAGCCTATATGACACAGAGGAGGCTGAGGAGTCCTTTTTGTTTGGTTTGTGCCTGGCTTTGGAGGGGCTGGCTATTGGAAATCCCTGAAGCAGGCTTTAGGGGCAGGTCTGATTCTCGTGTGAAATGGGCAGGCTCTATAGCTCTCGGCTGACTTGACTGGGGCTGTATGGGTGTGTTGGCAGGGGGAGCGGCGGTCATGAATAGGGTCTTTGACTACCTCAGACTTGCCCTGAAAGGCAGGACAAAGACCCTAGGGCAACGGCTTAGAGCCTCACAGCTGAGCTACAGAATGCTTGGCCCAGTCTTCCTCCCTCTTTGCCCGATTTAAATACTACAGTGGCTTTCAGCATTCTGGTGACGGAGGCTCGCATTCATCGTCAATCGACCACCATTTCTCTGTTATTGTTTACAGTGAACTAATCCTGCTCCTTTACGTAACCCCATTGTACAAACGCAATCAGAGGTACTGGTGAATATGAACCAGCGAGGCTCTTATTCCACTGTGGAGGCAGGCTCATGGTGTTCATATTAAGGAGAAGTTATTTTTGCTGTAGTGGAGGTCCTGACACTTAATAATGGAGAACCTTTGCCTATCTAAGATGTTGGCAAAGGGAGAAGATGAAGCCTGGTGCACGCCGTTTAATGCTTGATTATTTTTGACAAGTCCATCAACTTTTGTAAAATTTGTAAGAGGGTAAAAATAAATAGCCATAAATCTTTCCTGCAGAGTTAATGGGGTTACTTGAGTCCTGTCCAGACACTCTCTCCCCACAGAGTGTCTAGTTTCAGATGTCACTCAGAGCTTTGTTTTACCCCCTCCTCCCTTTTCCCGGGTGAAGGGTCGGGGGCCAAGGTTCAGGGCCAGTTGGCTGAGTGGCCACAAAGGCTAAGGCTTCCCCTCAGCACATCCGATCCCTTCGTCCACACCGGCCTGCAGCTACAATGGAGGGATCGGCTTGCAGCATTTGTCTTTTCTTATTATAACCAAAAACTTTCTTGGATTTATGTCAAGAGTGCAATTATGAGGGCAGAGTTCAGGCTTTCACAGCGAGCCAATAAAACTGTTTGGAAGTTAATTGATTCCAAGCTGGAAGTTCTAATTGTTTGGTTCCCCTCCGTCCCGCAAACACAACACATCCTATAATTTGTGTTATTTGCATGATTTGAGAGTTCTCGTATCGCTGACCCCTTCGCTCAATCCATCAGGTCATCTCTGCAAAAATGAAATGGCAGTACACCTCAAAACTTTCCCCCCCACCCGCATCCACCCCCAAAAATCTGAACTTTTCTCCCCGCCCCACAGCCACCACCCAAACATGTCCTCCAGCCAGGTTTATTATGCCGTTTCACGCAGACCAAAATTGCAGCTGCATGGAGAACAATCTGGAGCACATTAGCTCAGGCGCTGTGATTTATAAATTGTTTCTCAGGCCATAAATCCCTGCTGTAATTGTGCACAAGCCCCCACCCCCCACCAGCTCTTTCTCTCCCGCTCTCTGAGCAGCTTACAGTCCTTGCGTTAAGATTTAATTGTTTGCAGAAGCGTGTGCAGTTTAGGTAGTGAGCAGAAGTTGCATTGTCGGGGTACAACCTGAGTCTGCAGCAGAAGTTGTAGTTTTTTTTTTTTTTGTGATTGATTTCATGCAACTTTTTAAATGTAATTCTAAATCAACTCCTCTGTCACATGGTGCGAGTGAAGTTTTATTCATAATAGGATGTGATGCGAGATGTCTTCAGCTCTGTGTTCCTGTGGTTCATGCTCTGCATTCCTGAATACTATGTAATTGATAGGGGCCTCTCCTCAACTCTGTCCCTAGGAATATGATATTTACAGCAGCCCCTGATTGTAATCACCTCACCGTTCTCATTAGATTGTATTGAGAATGAAAGATAGCAGCAGCTGTATACATTCTTGTGTTCATCGTTGAGGTTCCAGCAGCCTGGTGAACATCATGGAGACTTTTTAGTCCTTATATAGTTTCAAGTCAGACAATATTAGGTATAATAAAACAAGTCTTCTATCACAATGTGCAATAATTATAGTTTGAGTCATATTTTGGTCTCCTGATTTTTTTTCAGGATGCCTGTTTTTTGCTTTCACAAGTCCTGAAAAACCTGCAATGCTTTAAGCTAACCTCATCCTAACTTGGCCTTTAAGCTTCACACCCTTTGTTATGATGGAAAGATTTATACTTGCAGAGTTTAAGACACTTTAAGGGACCCAACATGTGAATGGACAAAGAATTCATAGCCAAGAGCATTACTAGGTCATGATTTAGAAGTCAGTGTGCATGTGTCTGTGCGGCTTGAGGAAAAAGGAGCTTGTAGACTGAGGAAATTACTTTTATGAAGGTTTCAGGTAAAAAAAAAAAAAAAGAAAAAATGAAAAATGTGCTGGCAATCTTCCAGACCTCCCTGCAGTGTGCTGACAATACGCATAACTAATCCTGGGGAATGTCATGGTGATTTTGTGCTGTGTCACACATTGTGTAGGGCTCAAAGTGATTTAAGATATATTTGCTAATCACATGAACACAGGGGATTAGTTTTTTATTCTCAAAAAATTCTAATGTTTTTATTATTCTTTTCTTCCTTTAATCCAAGAATAGTTTGCAAAGTTTTTTTTTCTTATCTGTAGCTTCATCTCTTGCCCTGCTTGTGTTTTATATCTGTTCCTACAAAAGCACCAAATTAAATATGATTGTTACCTTCTGATACTAAAGAAATAACATGTAGGAACCAAAAAGTTAAAATACAACAACTTTACAGATTTTTCTTCCTAACCTTTTTGCTATGAGCAAACATAAATAATTTACAGAAGAAGATGTGATGTCCCTCTTTGTGTTTAAAACCATATTTTACCAATTTTTCCAAAGACAAAAAACAGCTTTATTTTGGTAAAAAATTTTAAAATGTATTGAGCATTTTACATTTGTGATTCCGAACAGTTTGAAATCCATCATGCATCTTGAGTGTTTAAAAGATCAAATGAATAAAATTAATATCTTTAACTTTGATGGCCCTTCCTGTTATCTGCTGTAAGTTTTGCTCTCCTTCACTATTTTGTTCCCGAAATGAACCTTAGTCTTATTTAAACAGGTCTAGAAAATCCAGTTTCCTTGAAATAGCTTGTTGCACCTTTTATTGCTTCTTCTGAATAATTTTAACCATTTGCTTCTAAGGAAAAAAAAGATAAACTTGAGTCTCCACTGGTGAGTCAGAAAACTCACACTGAAGAGTGTTTGCACTGTGACCTAGTGGAGTTTACTTATGGTGCAATCACTGATCAGCATTGTGATTATCAGTGTTAACAGGCAAGCTGAAAATTGCCATTCTTGTTACATCTCTAATCATTTTCTTAAACATTAAGCTCCAATCTTTTAAAATATAATGTCCGTTTTGCACTGATTTACATGTTTTTCTTTTTTTTTTATTTTAATTTTATTTCCAAACTTTCATTTAGAGTTTAGATCAATGTAATCATGCTTGAAGAAAATCAAATTGTTTCCGTTTCTCGTTCTGGTCTATTTTTTCTGATCATCTCTCTCTGTGTTTGTGTTTCTGAACCTATCATACCTGTGGCATTTCTGTCTGTGTGTGTGTGTGTTTACATAAATCCAAGGTGGAGGGGATGGGTGGAGAGAGTGAGGTTAGCAGTGGGGTGATAGCGATGTCAGGTAGTAAAAGCTGAGATGAGGCAGGGCCCAGGAGTCTGTGGGGCCTGGAGATTTGTGCCTTTTCCCTCAGAGAGCAAACATAGGAGGCATCTGCAGGCAGCTGTGTGTGTGTGTGTGTGTGTGTGTGTGTGTGTGTTGGGGGGGCTGCTGCTGCTGCTTTGGATGGGGGGAGCTGGGGGTAGTGGGGTTGGGTGGTGGGGAGAGAGAGAGAGAGAGAGACAGAGGGGAGGGCCGGGGTGGAGGAGGTGGTGGTGGAGGGATTGGACTTGCAGAGTGAACACAATCAGCCCTCTGTTTTCATAAGACTTGTGGTATGTGAGAGCAGAAACAAATGTGTTTAATTTAGGCTCCTTTTTTTTCTGTTTCGTTTGCCTTCACCGCTACACCCACTTATGCCCACCTCAGTTTTTCAAAGCTCACTTCTTTCCTTCAAGTTGCTTCATTACCTCTCCTTCCTCTTAGGATCCTTCTTTTTTTTTTCATAAGACCCAAAAAAGGAAAAAAGGAATAATCGTCCACTGTGCCTATTCAGAAAAAAAATCGACACACTTTTAGCAGACGTACTTAAGTCGAATCTTTGAGGGCGGAGGTAAATATTTATCTGGTAGTTCTATAAAAGAAAGGATGATTTGAGATCTTTTGCTACGCATTTGGAATCATTGAGTCCTTCTTTCGGCTTTAGGGATGTGTTACAGCCTCCCTAAACGCCTTGTCAGGAAGGGGTTGTATTATACTGGCAACTCGCACCGTCTCCAGCCAGTTTTGTGTTCGCCCATAAATGAAAAATCCAGGTCTCACCCGTGTGTCACTGGCGTAGACTTTGACACACACATTTGATATTCTAAGTTGAGCTTTACTGTAAACATCCCGCCGAGCGCTGGTAACCACCTCCAGCTCTGGAGTCAATTATATAGACGTTTACGGCTGGGAGTTTCAATGAAACAAGGCTACTCCCTTAACAATAAAAGAAGAAGTTGTGTTCCTGCGTGACTGACTAAACAATGCAACAGGACACTGGATAGGGGACAGTGTCTTTGACATTTGGAGGTGTAGCTCGTCCTGACACCAGATCGTAGTGACATTTTTTTGGAGGAAGATGGGGGGGGATCTCCTAGGTATAGGAAACCACATTACTGAGTTTACCTAATTGACTCAAATAGCTTCTCGCCCTCCTCTCTGTCTTTATGAGGTGGCTCTTGCTCTTACCAGATGCATAATTATTTTCTCCTGCGTCTAATTACACTGCAAGCCTTTTTATGTGACCTGCTGTTGTGCTCTGCTTTACAAAATTACTCACTTATTCCTGAATGTAACCCTGGCCTCCTTTAACCGTTTGATTGAAACTACCTAAGAGTCAACGAGACAGAGAGGGGATAAACTGCAAGCCCAATGCAGGGAAGCTATAACTTTTTAAAAGGAAAAAGAAGTGAAAAAAACCCCAAATGCCTAAGTTGCAGAAATACGAACGCTTTCCTAAAGCTGCAGCGTCACCAGATTAGAATGTTAAAAAAGCTCCAGTGGAGTTTATAACAGCCTTGTCTTCTGGTGATGATGTTTTATTACTGAAACAGCACTAAAATTGAGCCAAAGACTTTTCAAATAAATCCTGAATGCTAGATATTTTTCCCTTGGACTTAATACACAGGCGTAGCTTATATGACAGCCTTACTTTTACACACTTTATAGTTTATCAGTGATTCTCAAACTCGGATCTGGACCAAACTGTTTCTAGGCTATATCGAACTGAGACACAATGAGCTGCCTTAGCACCGGTCATTAAGTTATACAGCGTTTAAAGCAAAGTATGCTCTTAATAAAGGAGTGGAATAGTAGTGTTCACACATCTGGAACCACAAATAACTGAGCTGAATCATCAACAATGCATATCAAAACAGAGAGTAGAAGAGCTGGTTTCCTCCGGATGGTTTCATTAAAATTTCTCCCTCTCCTAAATTTGCTTTTGTAAAATTGTTGTTAGTACACAGCAGCCTGTAACTCTATAATTTTTAAAAGATGATACAGTCATTATTTTTCAAAAAGACGGTTTATTCACCTATACACAAAGAATGTTTTACTTTATTCTTTAAAACACTTTAATAAGCTAGTTATTAGGTAGCGTTGTTAGAGTTGAATAAAAACATTAAATCCTTCCTAATAATCTTCTGGATTATTTTGCTTCTAAACTTTTGAAACTTTAGATAGAATCCACATGATT
Organism: Jordanella pulchra; assembly: GCA_034780135.1. Taxonomy (NCBI): domain Eukaryota; kingdom Metazoa; phylum Chordata; class Actinopteri; order Cyprinodontiformes; family Cyprinodontidae; genus Jordanella; species Jordanella pulchra. The sequence continues at coordinate 16,266 of JAUZNJ010069507.1, forward strand.
TGAGGTTAGATAGTATTTTAGGTTTAAGAATGTGTTTACTTCATAAAAGGGACGGAAGAATAAAACTGTTCTTCACTAAGCTTTTTGGTGACTTTTTATTTTTTGTCATATCATCATGTTATATTGGTTGAAAGTTCCTTAAGTGGCTTCAATATATTATTCAGTCATGTTAAAAAGAAAATTAATTTCGAGGGGGGAAAGAATGGGATTTGAGTGGGAAACAAATGAAATGATGTCATCAAGCCTCAAGACTGGCAACTCATCAGGGGCTGATGATTCATTTTCTGTGTTTTATATATGTTTCTAGTTCTGTTTTACTTCTACAAGTTTGTTTACCCATTTCTTTCAATGTTTGGCTGCTGAAGCATTAGAGTAATGGCTTGGATCATGCTTAAATGAATGTTTCTTAAATTCCTATGTGTTATAAATTGTACTATCTCAGAGACACTAACAGCTTCATGCAAAAATGGGCCCTTTCTTTGGCTTGTAATTAGTAACCAAATTTTTGAAAAAAAGCTTCTCTCATTACTTGTTCTGAAACTTTGAGCCTTTATTTGGGAATCCGTTTGGACCTTTGAACAAAAACTTTTAGAACTCCAGGTCCAAATTAGTGCATTTTAGACACTACTGAAATGTGGACGTGTTGAGGCATCCTGGAAACCTTGCAGGAACCTTGACGCTGTCTTGTTCGGACCTCCCCTGCGCTGCCGCCCCGCTCCGTTGCCCTCTCTCCCTCTTTGCGCTAATAGTTCTTTTGTGTACAAGAGCATGTTAAGAGGCCAATGAGCCTGGCCTTAATAGGGCCATGTCGCCATAGAAACCACAGCACTCTGGATGTCTGACCTTTGACCCAGTTTTTTCTGTGGGCCGTGAATAAGAGCGCAGGGACAAACCAAACGGGTCACAATGGAGGCCCCGGCAGAGCGAGGGAGTGCTCCTGTCATAGTCACTTAACTTCATTCCTCTACAGGCTAATGGACACTTCAGACGTGCTTCGCCATAAGCGGCGTGCTAAATTTCCACCGCAGCATCACGGGTTAATACGATGTAAAACCGAGAGAAGAGGCTTTAAATGCAATTTGAGCGATAAGCAGACACGGGGGGGTGGTTAATCGTATCTTTACTCATGAGTGATTGATTGGACCACAGATAAATGTAGTCAGATGAAAGTCATCTGCACTGATTTCATTAAACGGAAGAAAATCTGTGTAGCCTTTTCAAATAGAGATAACAATACATCCCCACTTCCACTAAGGAGTAATGTTTTCTTTTATCTGTTTTTAATTAATAAATACCTTTTATTCCCCATTTGGAGACATTTCCAGTGACCATGTTGAGCTGCTTGTCATTTCCCCATCGATTACAAACTAATTAGCACAAAGAGCGTCGTGGTTTGCTTAAGAATTGTTAGTGTAATTGCTTCTAATGTTGGCAAACAACGGGCTCAATGCAAGCCCTGAGACAAGGTGGGGCCTCTACTTATCACTTTGGCTTTGTCCTGTAATCTTTTAATTGTGTTTCGCGCATACATCAGGTCGAGGTGTCAATGGCCCAGTGAGAGCAGGTGATCTCTGCAGAGCAAACCTGGGAGGAGCCTGCATGCAGGGGGCCCGACGGGGTTATTGTGTGAAGTTGCAGGGGATGGTAATTAACACCTCAGCCAAACAGCAAGCTGTGTGGCCCCATTTGTTTTCTGTATGGGGGGAGGTGAGGGGGGTTAAAAGAAAACAATGGGGAGGGGCTCTCCACTCAGTAGGTGAGTGACATTATCTGCTGGAGCGATCTGTGCAGGCATTCTTTCTGCTCTGCTGTTTACCATCAGCAGGACAACACCATGTCTGCTCTAGTACTTTTTATTTACTCCCTTTATTTGGTTTTGGCTCCTAATTGATGAGCTAATCTCATTTGGTTCATCATGCAAATGAACTGAGATAATAATTGTAGGGTTCCTGCTATTATTATCAGTCATATTTTCTAGATCCAGATATGTACGGAGACAAGGATAAAAGCTGCTTATCTGTTATCAATTTATAATTCATATCACACCTTTTTATGTGTTTAAAACACATTGTATTATCCTGTAATAAGCATTAGAGCTATCTGATTTTCCAAACTCTATCTGTATGTTATTAAACTTCCTTTTTGTCACTAAACTTCATCGGATTCACAGCGCGGCCCCTTAAGTCGACAGATAGTTTCTAGCAAACTTTGGGATCCTTTTTCTGTATCTTTGGCAGACGTTCTGACTTAGTTTGACAGCAAATGTCCAGGACATCTGTCTCCTCTCCGTGCTCTGATGTCGGCCTGCAGTATGGCACCGCAAACACTTCAGAGATGACAAAGACACTTGGCCGTGTTTTTCCCTCCCGCTCTGCGAGAGCATTGTAACAATTAGAACCCAGCTCTGGCAGGCCACATGCCCCATAGCATATGTTGCATTCTCTCTGTTCAAAAAACCAAAAGGGCTCCAGTGTGGCTCGTTGGAAAAATTTCGGTGGCATCACTGCCACCTTTGTCGCATCTGGGCCTCTTATAAAACTAGCACATTCTACTGATGTCTATTCTGAGTGTTGGAGGCAGCAGGGAAAGCTGGAAGACAATTAGAGAGCAACGAAAATGGATCAACTAAAGTTCTCTTCAGATTCTGCTTTCTTTCAGTTCTCCATCCGAGCACATTTACAAGAGTTCCCAGGTCCCATGCTGAAACAGGCATAGCTATGGGCCCTCACCATATGTCTGTATTTACTTCTAATAAAACAAGGCCATGTGTGAAGCATTAACTGGATGCCCTGCAGTTGGGCTGATATTACTTTATCTAAGTTTCAATCTCTCACAAACATCTAATATCACTTAAGCCTTGGCATAGCTGTTTGAAAAATCCAGTTTTTATTGTTCTTACTTTTTCTCCCAACAGTTTTCTGCAGTAAAATGCTGAGAAAGTTTTTTTTTTCTTTTTTCTTTTCTTTTTTTGAGTGGTACGGCTCACAATTCTTCGCCTTCTGTTTCCTGAAACAGCTCAGGCACCCTTCCCATCCCCTTTCTGCCTCTCATGTCCCAGCGAGTGGAGTCCGGACAGCAGCTAATGTGACAGTGTGCGACGGCTGTTACCTCGCAGGATGTTTCAGGGAACTGTGTGTGTGAACAGTCGCTACACAGGGCACACTGGTAATTAGAAGCAAAAGTAGGTGCTCAGGAAAAAAAAAGCGCCCGGGGGCATGTTCCATAGCCCTGGCAGAAGCTGTCAAATACAGGATAGGATCGGGTGGGAGAGTTGGGGTGGGCACGGGCGGTCCACACCGAAACACTCGCAGTGGCGCTTGTTTCACTGGTGGAAAGGTTTTTGATTGACATAGATTAGACAGTGAAAACGGCATTGTTTTGAATTTTCTCTCTAGAGAGTAGCATTCATTAGGCAGCATGCACAGAGGAGAGCAAAGTTTCAATGGAGAGCTAGCAGCCTTTAAAAGCGACTGCCTCCTGACAGTTGTATGGACTCGGGCCCATTAGCTGGAGCCTACGATTCAGCCTTGAGCAGTATAGTGAAAATGAAGAGGGCTGATGTCAACTCCAAGAATTCCCCTCTTTTTTTCGAAGGGAAAAGGGACCCCCTTCCCCCTGCTTTGGTGCTGTGTTGGACCCCAGCTGTCAGGAAACAATACCCTCTGCCTGCTCCGACAAACTCATTCCTGAAAATGTTTTTTTCTTCTTCTTCTTCTTCTTCCCTCCCCTCTCCTCTCTGTTTCCTCCCTCTTACTATAATGTCTTTTCCATTTTTAACCCACAGTCACCCAACCTTCCTTCCTCTTTACAAATCCGGAGTGACGAATGGAGTTTTAAAAATCCAAAACCTGAATGCTCGACTCCTCCAGTTTGCTTGTTTGTCGTCATTTATCCTGCACGCCTCTGAAAAGAAGACAAAGCTTTGCAAAGATTCTTAGGCGAGATTTGCCTTTTCAGTTTTTTTCCCCAAGTGTCAGATGCTATTTATTTTCTGTTATCATTTATCAGATGTTTGCAAAGGGTAGGGGCTAAACTGTCTATGCGGAGGAATTCACACGTACAATCCTACATAACCTTCAACGGCAAAGTTCAAAGAGCAGGATTCCGACACAAAATGGAGAAAAAAACTTTGAAAGAAGTATTTTTTTGTGTCTTCAAGGGTATTGAAAAGGAAATCTATGATAGATAGATAAATAATCTCAAGGCCATGATTTCTTGCCCATTTTGACATGATAATTGAGCTTCTCTGCTTCACTGTATTCTCAGCCCATCAATCCATCATTCCTTGCATAATCTGGGTCTAGGAAGTCTGTCATTGGGAAAGGAAAAATGTACAGGATCCATAATGGATGCAGCTACCCCCAAGGAGAATTTATAGCTAAAATACCAACTTTAAGGCAAATCAAATGAGATACTTTAATACCTTAACATTTATGTTTGACAAAGACCTGGATGAGCCAAACATTGTCGTTTTATTCATCTGAAATTATTCCAGATAGAGAATCCACAAGCGTAACAAGTTGTTGCATCCGGTATTTAAACTGATTCATAAACCAGATGTTTGCTCTGCTTTTGGAGCAACGGATTCATGGCTGCTCTGCTGAAGCACAGATATGAATGCAATCAATGCTTAACCTTTTCTATAGGGCAATATATACAAAAAAAAAAACCTTTTCTTCTAATTCAGAACTTATCTTGATAGCATAGCAACTAAGGACCATAGGGAGCAAGTGTCCTAAATGGACCGGCAGTTGTAAACTTTCTGTGACGAGTGACAAAATCAGGGAAATCAGCAGACACACTAGGCTCTTTATGATGGCTTTCACACATGTAAGAATTATGGTGATAGTGGAGAGGGAGGAGGGGCTGCATTCGGGTCAAAAGGCCAAATGAATCGGACAGGCGGACAGTCGGGGAGCGAGCTCAGAGCGCACAGCCCTGCCTCTCGTAGTCTGGAGATGGGGCTTCCTTCCAGCTGTCTCTTCCCACCCTCGCAGCAATAGGCGCCCACAGCTGGCCTCTTGTTTTTCCTTGACAAACTGCAATTTCACAGTCGCTCACCAGTCCGCCGCGTTCACATCAGTCTTCCTGCTCTCCTCCGTGCCAGAAGCTCCCTGCCTTGACTCCAGCAGCTATGTGGGTCTTGTACAGGTGTTCAGTCTTGGCCTCTGGGGGTTTGACGCCATTCTTGTCATTTCTCACGGAGAAGACGAGACACATATTCGTACATGGGTGTTTAACTCCCAGGTTTACACACCATGGCAGAAGTAATCACACCCTATTTAGCATTTTTGTGGTTTTAGATCTTGTTCTACCAATACAAATCAGAAGTGTTGCATGCATTTGCAATCAGCTGTAGTCTGCATTATGAAGACTAAAGACAACAGTAGACAGATCAGAGTTAAAGTTACAGAGAACCGCAGAGTTTAGTTTTAAAACGATATCTCAAAATAAAATGTCTCAGGCGTCAGTGGTCAATCCAAAATTTCAGAGAAATTTGAGAAATGTTCCTACCTGATAAACTAACACTTCATAGCATTTGAAACGAACAATGGCAACATTGAAACGTAGCTGAGTCATGATGCTTCTGAGCTGAATAAATTTGAATGTCAAACTTTGTTTTCAAATCTACGAAAACCTGCTTGTTTTCCTTCTACTTGACTGTTAACCACTATTCTATCACCTAACTCCCCCCAAAAAATATTCATTTGGATGTAATATTACAAAGGGGAAAAAAAAATACATTCTGCGTTTATTTGAATCTGTTCATTTAGCATCTCTTTTTTTATCAAAAGTTTTATTGTTTTGGATGAAATGTAGTGAATGTTTGTCTGGTTTGGCTGTAAACTTTTTCTCCTTTTCTCGTTCCAACAGTACCTGCAGATGAAATGGCCTCTCTTGGATGTTCCTGGCTCTGCAGGAATAAAAGATTCTCGTTCTCCCACACCAGGGCATTTAGTAAGTAGAGACTTGTTGAAAAACTGTTCAAACCAAAACAGGAACCATAAGAAAAAAATAGAATAATTGGATTTAACAGAACATTTGAAGTTATTTTTAAGAACTTTGGCTTAAACCACATGTATAAATTCTTTGTCAGAGGGTTTATTATAAAATGCTGTTTGACATATTGGATAAAAAGCAAAATCTTTACAGTCAAACTTCACACACTATTTAACTTTTTTCAACATTTAGATGCTCTTATTTGTTGTTCCTTTAAGTTTTTTCCTGCACTCTGTATTAACCCAATTACCAAACAAACCATGTATTGGGGAAATCCATTTATTACAGTAGATTACAAAATACTTTAATCAAACTATAACCATAACATGGTTATGTACAATAATGAAGTTACGGACAGACCTACTGTTTCCCATTCATCCCCAGCCTCTCAGTGCGACCCGTTAGTGCGCCCGCAGGCCAGCTGCTGGGATGACTGTCTGTCTTCACCGCAATAACTCAGCCTCCCTCATAAATCTCCGGAGCCTGATGCGCCTTGCCATTCCTGAACTTTCCCACACAGGTGTGAACGAGTCATCACCCCGTCTCGCTCCAGTTAGACAATGCGGGGCCTTAGCAGACCTGTTTGGTTTGTGGCTTTCGCTGAGGGACGTGTGTTTTGGATTGGAAATGTGCGATAACATTGAGCCTAGAGAACATCTAGCTGACATCTCACCTGTGTGATTACATCAGGGCTCTTTTCTACTCCAGGAAGTGATTCTAATAAACATCCACTGCATGTATCCTGCAGAAAAAAACAAAAAGATAAAGAGAGAGACATTGTGAAGCTAGCCCCTCGGCCCTCGATGTCCTCACTGCTTGTTCTTGCTGAGTTTGTGGTTTCTCCACTCGCTCTGATTGGAAAGATGAATATTACAAAGTCTTCATTGAGAGCAGTCAGTGGGAAATTGTGAGCGGGGCATGGGAATCCAGCTCTGATTTATATCTTGATGCAAACCAATTAGGATATTTCATTGGAATAAAGGCTGACCTGGTAGTGACCTTGTTGTTATTGTTGCACAGTCAGTGCGGGTTTCTGGCATGTAGCCGACATGTTTCCTAATGAAATATCCACATCCACATTATAGGATGAGAAAATGAAACAGAAAAGTATCCGGTTCATTCTAATTCCCACAAATGTTGCTACTAGTTTCATGTCCTCAATGACGACTAACCAGGAAATTCATCACAATAGGCACCAATGCAGAAGGAATGAAATGAAATTGTTTTATATTAGAAATGTTTCTTCAAAGCAGCCCTGAAGCTGGATTCGATTTGCATTTAAAGAGGCAAGCTGCCATTTAGCTGTTTCATCACTAGTTGTTGCTTTAATAGAAGTATTCTTCTTACCTAACCTGCTCAGGAACTGCACTCCTAACCTGCACCCCTGAAAAGTCTAGAAAAAAAAATGTTTTTTTTTATTTACGTCTGAAAAATTTGATATGGTCACAGATGATATTTCCAGGCCTTCTTACTTAATTTTAGTTAACACATCTAAATATTCTGATCAATTACTGATCCCCTGTTTTTTGTAAAGCTTTAGTTGTGCAAAGCTGAATTTAGACATTATTTATTTTCTTTAAGAGCTTAAATATATATCCACACATAAGAATTATATGTATAGAATAATTAGCTATAATAATCTATAATAATCTGTATCTTGCTGACACCATTTGCTGTGATTAAGAGCAGTTACTGTAAAACCAGAAAAGAAGTGAATTTACTAGAAGAAAAAAAATTTGATTCTCTAAATATTCATTGACATGAATGTTTTTGAGTTTAGAATTTTGTAAAAAACGGATAAAAATAATCTTAAAATCAGAGGCTGTGTAACCGGTTGAACTGGACCAAGTGTTGTCATGCAGACGTGCATCTGAACCTGAGATAATGTGATTATCTCAGTTGTCATTTGACTTTTTTTTTTTTTTTGTTAAACCCAAGTGTAAAAAGTAGGGAAACTAACAGATTTATCCGCTGAATTACAATAGAAAATTCATTATGTAGCGAGTAGTGTTCAGGCGTCTTCAGTTAATGTGGGAAAGAAAGCTCTAATTCTGGGTGCAGTGTACACTGGACACAGAGGTTGGAGACTATGACACCCCCACCCCCGGTTTCCCCCCCTCCCACCCGCACACCATCTCTGGGCCAGGTGCCCACATGCCCCTCTGGTGTGCTGATGCTGTCAGGGAGCCAGGATGATTATGTGCTCATTACTCCAACCGAGGAAGGGAGAGAGAGAGAGTGAGTGGAGGGGGGAGGGAGTGGGAGGAGAGCAGCAGGCTGCCTCCCCAGGCCTGCAGACTCCCCAGACCCCCAACACTGCACTAATGAGAGCAGGGGGAGTGGATGGGCACACACAGGGGGCCGGGGATTAATGCCCAGGGCCAGGAGGAGCCATGGAGAAGGGAGCAGGGACTCCTGAAGCTGACCTGCCCTCCTGCAGTGAAGCGTGTGTAAAATCCACTATTGTTAAAGTATTTTTCGTCACAATGGACGGGCGAGGTTTGCTTTATCTGTTGAGACCTGCATGCAGGAGGGAACGTATCGCATCGTCTCTCAGCATGTCAGCCATTCATGTTGGCGAGTCATCCATGTGGGCTTTCAGCCAGCCAGCCAGGCAGAAGAACTATTCAGGAAACAAATCGAATAAATTTTCTCCTGACTTTGTTTTATAAATGAAATCAAGGTAACATTTTTATATTACCTGGAAACCAATAAGGTGTTTTTTTAATAATTAAAAAAATGCTGTAAAATAAAAAGAAAGCAGAAAAAGTCCACGGCCATGCTGTCTTGTCGCTGTGCAGATTGGGCCCATAAGGCCTGTATGCTAATACCAACCCGCTCCTGGCCGGCTAGTCTTCAATTATTCAACAGACAGGTTTGTTTAGCATGCAGTTGGTATTGCTTTTGCCAGTGGTGAAGGTGGGCTGGGAGGACTGGGAGGACAGGGATGAGCCTTTCAATGATGGCGACTGATCCTGCCATGCATACACAAACCTGTGTGTCCTCATGCCGTCTTAGACACCCAGAAACCAGCCCAATATCTGCTCCTGGTTCCAGTGTGTCTCCATGAATAATCAATTAAGGACCTGTTGGGGGGTTGGAGGGGGTCTTTTCAGCCGACCAGTGTCCACCTGTGAGGAGAGAGTAAAAAAAAAGCAGGAAAGTATGCGTTCTACTCCTCATCTTCCTTAAATTCGCAGTCATTATCAGAGCACCGCTGATGATGCTGAGGCCGCGTACTACTGTCTCTGAGGTCGCTCTGTAGCACCGTGTCTCATTATGGACTACACTGCCTTGTGCTGTTATCGTGGATTAAAAGGAGCTGTGAGTCTCTAATGAGGTAGAAGTGAGTAGAGTGTCGACATGGTGCTCAAATTTGGCCTGATCTACACCTGACAGGAGCAGAAGAATCCCCCTCTTTGTTTTTAATATTGCATCAGTGTCTGGAGCCATCAGGACACGGAGGAGCCACATCCTGTCAGCGCGCTGTGTCACTTAGTCACAGAAATGTATAAATGAACTGAAGAGGGAAGATTCAGAGCAGCATTCCAGAGATACTTTTTATGTCTCCCCTTCGTCTTGAGCTGCTGGGGCGGTGTGACATTTTTAAGCACAGATTTTAAATAAAGCTGTGTTTTCTTTAATCCCTTAGATATAATTAAAAGTGTGCTCACTTTCAACCCAATTTTGCCTCTAACAGACCTTTTGACTGGGGGCTCCAGTGAGAATCTCTCTCATTTTGCATTAGCCAGTGAGCACCCGGGATCCATCATGAAATCAAAGGCTTTAGGAGGGTTGGACTGAATACTGATCTGCGGTCGGCAGTCCTGCTGGGCTGCTGCAGAGACAAGATCCTCTTCAAAAACGTGTTAGGGAACAGAAGCTTTGATTCCTGTCAGTTTTTGTAGAGGAACAGACCCAGACTGGATGCGATGCTTTTTATAAGGGGTTTATTTACAAGAAAATACTAGTATGTTGTGCAGGAATGGTGGGTATTAAAAATATTAAAATATTTATCATTTATTTTACTCAAAAATTGAATACAAAACATCATAGTCTAATTAATTGTATCTAGTAGAAACAGTTACAGCAATTGATTCTTAAAACAACAATGTGTTAATATTAATAATTGGTGATGCTCCTTTAGTTTACAAAATGACTGTTTTTTCAGTCAACCAAACTTTTTTTTTTGTTTTCCTTTTAGATCAGCAAATTAACAACCACAGCTGGGAGACTGTGAAACTTTATGTCCCATACAGTGAGAAATTCAATAAAAGAACTTAAAACTGCAGGAATAACTTAATAACAACTAATCCTTTAGTTGTTTTTAGTTTTAGGAAAACTAGATGATTTTAACATTTTCCAGACATTTTGTTAGTTTCAAAAATAGAGATAACGGTTCTGTGAAATCAGTATTTCACAGCGTCTCTAATCTTATTAGGGATTTTTCAAGTCTGGGTTGACCCTTTTGTGCTTTTCCAATTTTGTGCCTAAATGGCATTAAAAAGGGTGTAAACTAGAGAAAATCAAATTCTGTCCAGTCTCATTAAAAATAATGTGCAATAACTTTTAAGCATGTTTTCTTGAATACTGTTTGCAGCCAATATTGGTGGTTCTCATATATTTCAGTGTTTCCAAATCATTTGTTTCTTGCCTGTCACACAGTTATTTTACTACCTGCAGTCTAAAATACTGCTGCTAAAGGCTTTTTGAATGCTTGTCAACTTTTTAGCCATTGACCTTGTAGGGCAACTCCTACATTACCTGCGCTTTTATTTCAAAATAAGAGTCTCAAGTCTCTACTTACACATCTGGGGCTTAAAGAACTACTTCACTTTCTGTGTTGACAGCTAATTTGTAGACGGTGCCTTTACTTTTTTCCTCTTAAAAAAACATTGTTATTTTAGGACTCTTCCTGTTGCAAAAAGCAACAGTTGGCAAGCTATAAACGGGCTGTTTGTTTCGCAGCCAACTGCAGGATCTTGCTGCACTTAAAGGTAAAATGTTTGACCAGCTTTTATCATTGTGCTATGAATGAATATTAATGTACTCTATATATATGTATATATATATATATATATATATGTGTGTGTCTGTATTGAACCATTAAAAAGGCTTCAATAGACAGGTTAATACCTGATTGTTGATGTTTTGTTCTGTGGATTATAATTAATTGTCACTTTTATAAATTAAATCAAGAACTCGGATTATTTTATATATCATGCTTTAAAGTGTTTACATAAATACCATGATAGAATAATTCTCTTGTATTTACACTGTGTCAATCAGTTATAGGATGTTTACGGTGTTTAATATAGCAGAGTCTCATTACAAACCTACTATTTACAAATGTTTACAATCCCTTAGTCTTTGACCCTAAATAAAATGGTCTCATTTTCCTACCGCTTCTAATTTATTTTATTACCTCTGGGGGATTTTCACTCCAGTAACCTGACGCTCCTCTGGGCTGTATTATTCTAACCTAGAATTATAATGCCACTGACCTTTTCAGAGGCGATGACCAGCGCGTAAAGCACACGTTGGCCGTGATGAATAGCAGAGTTTTTCGGAGTGCTTGATTTTAAAGACATATGACACGGTCAGTCTCCCCTCACGTCCGCTTCCTGTTGGCGTTGACAAACAGGGCTTGGATTTCTCAGCATGCCAGGCATTCTTTTCACCCTGTCTTTCCTGGAGTTTTGAAAGGCCTCTGAGCCTCCCACCCAGAATCGCCGTGCATAAAGACACACAAAGCTGCGGGGTTATTCAGTTTGTTCTAAGCTCTCTTCCCCCGTCGGCTGTTTGTCTAGTAATTCAATTCAGATGTTCAGGATCCAAAAACATGTTTGCTTGAATGAAATCCACCCCTCCACCCACATTTGACCAAGGACTGTGCTTTTCTTAGCTCTGATCCAAGTTGGACAGCCAAGCAAGGTACTGCCACCTTGGCCTTTTTTAGCTTTAAACTCTCTGAGGAGACAAACGTCTCTTCCTACACTTTCTTAGCAGCTATCTGCTGTGTTTTTCCCCTTTTTTTGTGTCTGCATCCATGTCAGGTCACTCCCTAAGAGCTGGCCTGAGTCTGTCTGCTTCTTTAACTAAGATTTATGTCGTACTTACAACAAGCGCGTCTGTGTAAAGAGCATGATTTCCATCTGCGAATGCTGATAGCATCTAGTATCCGTTCTATCAGGTCGATGTTTACGTTTTAAACATGGTTTATGTTCCTTGTGGTTTTTAGATTAAGCTTTCCATGAGGATTGTGAAACCAGACATATGAATCTGTCATGGGCTAAAGGAATATAACCTCAGTGAAGAAACTAAGTCAAAGAAGGCATTGATGCATTCCGGTTCTGGAACTTAGTGCAGTTTTTCACTCAGTCAGTCATAAATCACACTTTAACAGATTTTAGAAAGCGTAATTGGTCAACATTGATTGATTTACATAGAATCCAACCCTTAAAGTGTTAAAGTACCATTTTTATCTGTAAGCTGACAGTCTGAGCAAGTCTTCTTCAAACAGGTTTTATCCATATTTCCTAGGACGGTTGTGCCAAAAGTCAGCCCAGAGTTGAAACTAGTGCCTTTAAAACTTGTGTTTAGAGTGCAACGATTCATGTATTCCAATATATGAATTATTAATGGGCATCATTTGAAATTCTCACTGAACTGCTTCCCAAAATGTGTTGGCACGTTGGTCTGGAGGTCTCAGACAACGCCTTGCAACACAGGGAAAATTCAGGCGTATTGTACATGAGGTGGAACAACAAAGATAACTTAAATATACATGACGTTTGGGAGTGGGGATTTTAACCCAGTAAGTTTACTTTGTTTCTGGTTGAGGACTTTTATCAAGTTCTGGATCTGAGCACCTTGTTCTTTTAACTTATGGTCTCAAAGTCTTTAAGGCCTTAAAAAAGTCCTGAGCAAAGGAATATTAATATTCAGTGCTATGACAAAGTAATTTTTTGCTCTCGGATGTTTCTTCTGTTTAAATATAATGGGTTTTTTTGTCATATTTTCAGGCTTTCAAACTATATAAATATAACAAAAGTTGATCAAAGGGTTTATCAATTAAGTGAAAATCTATCTGCACCAGTGCAAAAAAAGTAATTTCACCCTTAACTTTACTTCTGGTTGCGTCATTTTTGGTGGCAACAACTGGCATCAAGAGTCTGATAACAGGCAATGATTCTTTCACATTGTCATTAAGAACTTTAGCCCACTCTTCTCCAAAGTACTGCTTTCATTTTGCCATATTGGAGGAGTTTGGGGGGTATTGAATTTCTTGTTTAAGGTCAAGCCAAAGTATCCAGACTGGTTTTAGGTCCTACTTTTACTGGGCTTCTCTAAAACTCATAGTTTTGTTAAAGATAGTTTTTTTAACCTTTAAGAAATTCACTTGCTGGTGTTTTTATACAGTTATGTAAAATTCACCTCAGTTAAGCAGCAGTTATACTTGAATGTTTTATTCAATTTCCATTTATTCTTTTTTTTCTTTAGATCAGAGCTTTATGTATTACTTTTGAAAAATTTCAATCCCAATTCATTTTGTCAGAGCATATTTCAATTAAGCTATTTCTTAATTAATGCAACAACTGAAAACAAGATTTAGAGATATTTTATGATTTCATTAAATCAACTTTTTAGATCTGTTTTCTCAACTTTTTTTTGCCCAATGTTGTAAATTGTCTGATGACCTGTTCAAAAGTAAAAGCAGAAGAAATACTTTTTCACAGCCGCGTTTTACAGGAGCGAAATGTTTCCAACTCTCCCATCTTCTCAGATTTAAAAGAAGCAAAACGTTGGACCTTGATAGGCAGTAACCAAAAGCCAAAGATTTGGAACAATCCTGAGCAGCGTGAAGTAGAAGAGTACAGAATCCTCAATGCAAACCTTGTTCCCCAGCAGACCACATTGGGGAGAGACAGAGGTTGAGAAGGGGGTGGGGAAGGATATTGAAGAAAGGTTAGCCTGGAGGAACAAGACTCCTTTCTCCCCTCCCACCCCTTGACCCTCCCATGTGACAAGTTGAGCCAACAAGTGGTCTATTCAGCCAGGCAGCCAGGGGAAATGGCTGCTAGGCTGAGCTCTGCCTAATGAAAGCAGAGACGCTTGTTATTATTATTGTCTTCACCATTCCCCGTCGTAGCCGTAATGCCGATCAGATCTCGGCGGGGAGCCGTGCTTCTCTCAGAAAGACACTCGCTGCAAGCAAAAGCAGGTTTCATCACTAAACCTCAGCAAATATCTGAGGCAAGGCAGAATTTTAAGTGGATTTCCACCATTAGTAGCGTTTATAACCCCCTCCTGGTGGTGATTGCAGTCAGACACAGCGGGAGAGGATGTATCCGCCTGTTTATAGGGATCCAGTTTACCTTAGCCTGATTGTGTTTGTTTGTGGCTGGCTGGTGCAACTTTTCTGACTCGGTGGCACCGTTATTTTTCCTTTTTGGCCTGAACAAACAGTTCTCTCCTCAACTAAATGACCGTAATGATCCTGGCATGTGTCTGTGAGGGTTTTTAATGCTTCTTGGTGCCGGGCCAGATTGCATCACAGGGCCAGTCACACGCATAAACTGTGATGTTTTCCAAGGAGGGCATTTAAAAGCGATGCCCCTTTCAATCTGCGCATTTCTTTTGTTTGCTACAGTTACAAGAACACTGTCCTTTTTCTCAGTATAAAACAGCAAAACAAAGGAGTTATAAATGAGTCACACTCTGCTAAGTTAGTATTTGAATGTAACTTGTTATATGGAGCACTTTCAGATTCTCATGGTATGAAATAAATAAAAAGATGTGCTTTGACAGAAGCGTGATCTAGTTTTTTATATTTAAATGTAAATGTAGCTTTTATTTCTGCCTTTTACTTAAAAACAACTTTCTGATCAACATTTTCTGACAGCTTCTGTCTTATTAACCACCAGTTTAATTATTTGATAATGTTCTCTATCTTAACTATTACTGTTCATTTTAATTTTTTAAATATTTTTTTGTCTGTCTTAACATTTGTGGGTACATCAGTGGACAGCCATTGCTATGGGAAAAACAATTCTGTGAACTGAACTGAGTTACAGTTATATTTAGTATAGCTTTATAGATATCATGATCTTGCTACACTGAACATTAGGCTTTTTGCATAAGATTATGATACATTCCTGCCATTCTGTTCTTACATAGCACAGGCTACTGTTTGCTCTGTAGGAGCTTTTTCAGCCAGCTGATTGGAAGTGCACAGCAACAGGTGGGGAACTGGCTATGTGTTGCGTAGTTAATATAGATTATAGTACCCAATTATTCTTCTGCATTTTATGGAAAAACACACACATAAAATGATAGTCTATAGCCTGCTGCTTGACCAAAGCTGCTGCTCATTGTTTTAAAAAAAACTATTAAAATGACACTTCTTTGAGCCTTTTGATTTTGTCTAAGCAGCATTTTGTGAGTAGCAGCCGTTTTTACGCCAGCTGACTGTCAGTACAATGAAACAAGTGGAAGTAGGGGAGGAAACTGTGTCATCATATGTGCCATGTAGTTAAAGAAAACCTCCAGTGTTTCCAGTACGTCCTCTGGTATCACATTGGAAGCTTTTTAACGTCACTCACCGTCTTTTCTGTGCGTCTGGTTTCAGTCCAATAAAGTTCCCGTGGTACAGCATGCCCACCACGTCCATCCACTGACCCCACTCATCACCTACAGCAATGAACACTTCTCTCCAGGCACGCCTCCTTCACACCTCTCACCTGAGATCCTCGATCCAAAGACAGGTAAGATCCTCCTGGTGAGCTGTAGACATAAAGGAAGTTCAGGAGTTTGGTTTCTAAGTTTTAAGTCTGGAGAATGTCTTTTAGTGTCACCACCCAGGAAATAAACCAGCTTAGCTGGTCCTGTTCGCTAAAACTAATAGTCTGAGAGCTATTTTGACCCGAAATGTTTGTAGTATGCGTTTCAGACATGACGATCATTGGTGGTTTGCTGCTTCCTGTGCAAATGATAATCAGATTCTATCAAACTAAATTTCCCTTCAATTGAAACAACAGTTTGAAAGTTAATAAAAAGCGTTCAGATAAACTGTAATGACATTTCGCCCTCATTCAGATCAGCCATTAGCTTTATACTTCAGCACCGTCTAACTACATTGACATAAGGATTAGATTTATCCGTCATAACTATTAGTTATCTGCTGCAGGCAACATCTAAACTGTTCCTAATTTTTACACCAGAACAGGAATTTTCAATTTCCAGATTTTGATAAAGATTTGATAAAATGTGCATTGTATTAAGAGTTGTAGTGTTACTGGTGGTCTAAAAGGCAAACAATTATTACAGTGACATAAACAGCAGTATTCCAACATTAACCCAATGAAAACCCTGACATGAACCAGGATTTTCTGAGCTTAAAATGAGGTCATATAATCAGAGTAAGCATTGATTGAATTAGGCTCTGATGAGTGGGCTGATCTTGCTCCCATTATTTAGACATGTATACATCTTAATCCCACTATTATATCCTTCCAGAGTTTCCACTGCATCTGCCTACACGTTATGCTGCTTCACAATTCAGAGGGTTTTTTTTAAGGGCCAGTTTATTGACAATGTGAGACATCTCTCTTTCTTTAAAGAACCTGGTTTCTTGTTCAGGTTTTGTTCCCACAGGTTTGGTTAGGATGAGAAACGACTCTTCTAAAGCAGTGAGAAAACCACAACGTACGGAGATGTGAGATGGGCGTGACTTGTCATCACACAGATCTCCTAAAAAAAGAACATGAATGGAACGCTGTGCATTCAAGTCACGTGAACAATTCCATACAAATTTTGCAGATTTTACCAAAACTCAGTGATATCGTTGAACATAAAAACTAAAAGCAGTTCATGGTTTTATACCATATAAAGATCTGTGGATATTATGAAGATCTAACACATGCGTTACACTCTTAGAAATGCTTCTTAATATGACGATAAAGACTTATAGGGGAATGTGTAGTTTATTGTTTTATAGTTAATTCTTCTTTTGTATCTGCAGGTATTCCTCGAACACCGCATCCATCAGAGCTCTCGCCGTACTACCCACTGTCCCCCGGTGCTGTTGGCTCGATTGCACATCCTCTGAGCTGGTTTATGCAACAGTAAGCTCCCTATATTATGAACTACAACACTAATATTTGTGTCCATGTTATATTTGGAGAGATCAGAATTTTGTGATTCTATTTTTCTTTAAGAACTTTAATATAGGGGAGCATAAAAGAACAGCACATCAACTATGTCATTTTGGTACGTCCTGTTGTGAGCAGTGATTAATTATTTATACTAGTAGAGACAAGATCATGAAATATTGTATGAGGGAGCAGTCTTAAAGATTTTTTTTTTGCTGCAAACTTTATAATCTTAAAGGATTAGCAAAAGTAGCATTATTAAAACATGGGTTTCTATATTTCATAAAATGTACATTTCTAAAGGAGATATTAATATTTCCAAATCCAGAATATGTTATCACAGAGGCTAATTGATTAAAAGAGTCCACACTTCCTGTACATCATTTAGCCTTTCTGTTTTCTACTGAAAGTCTTGCTCTCTCTTGCTGCTTTGGAACCTTAAGTCCTGACATATGACAGAATATTAAGGTTTCTTTTGAATAGCCTCTAACATCTCTGTAATTCCCCCGACTTGATATTTTTCACATTATTGTACAGGACTTTGTTTCTTTCTCCCACACTACTAACACTGCCACCAAAATATAATAATTTTAGAAAGACCTGGTAGCATTAATTTACAGATTCTGATCAGTGAGGACTTGTTCAATTCCAGTCTGCAGCTGATTCTTAATATATCTAAATGTTATTAAACATATTGTTTTTAAAACTTCATAAAGATTATACTGAAATCTTGAGATGCATAATATTGTTTCACCTTTTTAGAATTCTGTTGGTGAAACTGGCCTGCTGCTTAAAAAGAGCTAAATAGGTTCCGTTTAAGTACAGTTTCACCATATGATATTGGAAGTAGTTATTTTCAGAAATTCCACCTGATATTTTCATATTTCTAGTGGAATTTCCTAACATTTTTTGCAGTTTTGGTAATCAATTGTAACGGTCCTGTTCTGAGAGCAGGGGATTTGAGATGATGAGAGCAGGATTGGTGCCGCTAGGTTAGCTGTCAGCTGTGTTGGATCCACTACACACAGAAGCTCTTTGCTCACTCTTTCCCACTTTCTTGTCTCGCAGGCAGGGCCAGCCCATGTACTCCATCCCTCCAGGGGGATTCCGTCACCCCTATCCTACGTTGGCCATGAATGCGTCCATGTCCAGGTGAGCAGATCATGTTCGGCAACACGACCACCTTCCCGAGGGGGCGGACATCTAATATCTGTTGCTTCTGTGACATGCTGTAATCACATTTCCCATGCTTTCTTTGCCAGGCTGTAACAATAGAAATGGCTGCAATGTAGTCTTAAACTTTCATTGTTCACTCTATGAGATGGATGGAGTACATGTTGTTCGAAAAAAAAAAGCTAAGGGACTTTTAGCCACATCATTTAGGCATCTAAAGTAACACTAAATAATTTTACTTTAATAAAACATTATCAGATGAGGAGCAGGCTCTGGCGTCAGGTCCATATATTGTAGGTTTGTGAGCTCCAACACTGAGAGAAAAGCAGGTTCAGCTTCATAAACAGAGCGAGCAGGTTATTGGCATTCAGCGCTCCACTCCTGTCTTCTCTCTCGGAGCTAAACTTCTATGGTCAGGCCGGTGTACTGAGCCACTTCACACACACACACACTAGTAGGCGGAGATGAAAGGGCTGGGAATCGATTAGGACAAATCAAAGCTTATCTAAACCCACATGTCCCATCAGACTAAACTCTTGGGCTCTCTGTCAAAATTGGAAAGATTTGTAACGAGGCTTCCGGTGATAGTATGAGATGAAATATTCAGAGAGATCAATAGCCTGTGCAGCTCTATGCAGATACTCACAACAATCGTAACATGGCAAAGTTACTAAACAGAGACAAGCTTTAGGGTTACCTTTTCTAATGTTGCACTAAAAATAGATCCTACTGCCTTGTAAATAAATACGTCTTGTAATCACTTATTTATCAGGCCCAAAAAAAGAAACAGGTCCAAATAAAACTTGATGACGAATTTATGTAGGAAAATAAAATAAAAAAGGAAAATGTTAATGCTGCTGCTATATAATGCGGATTAATACATACTGAGATGAAAATAAAAACAGTTTTAAAGTTAAATGCTATTTACCTTTTTGCCCTATTAATCAACAGCTAAAGCCTGAAAAATAGGATCTTTATGCAGTTTAAACAGCTCGCTGACTGGCAGGGTGTAGAAACGGGTGGGGGAGGGGGAGTGATTTGTTAACATATGCATTGCACTGCTGTAGACAGAGACATACATTTGAAAATGTATTAACAGGATTTTAAAATGAGGGAAAGATATGACTGAGTTTAAGTGGCTTTGAAATTCTGAAGTTTATTAGGGAATTATTATTAGTTTTATCAAGCGTCAATATTTGAGCTTTTTTCCTGTATATAAGCAGTTTTAACTTCTCTGTGGCGATTCAACAGCTGGAAATAATACTGCTTCCATACAATTAGTTTTTCTTTCCTACTACATAAAAAAATAAAAATATACTTTTATCATAAACTAATTAATGTAGAAACACTTTTCTCTATTTCTTCTCCACATAAAATAGGTTTGTTTGCCTGTTCTCCAACAAGAATTAATTCATTTCAATAAGTATGAACTGAATAAAGGCATAAGAACAGATATACTTTTGCTAAATTAAAGTGAAAACTATGCAATATAAAACTAAATCCAGCTGTTTAAATCAAGATGATAATTGTCCACATTTTGCATTTATCTAGAGTTTGATTTGACTAACTGTAAACTTTAACTTTCCTCTTGTATTTGCCACAAAGCACATCTCTTAGTTTCACATATCATTTTAAGTTGTCCATAGCAGTCTATAGTTAGCTGGTTTAGCTTTAGTAACTGAAAACAGCAGTTTCTGTTTGTGTTCCCCAAACTATTTTGACCCTTACCTTAACCATAAGGTCTCCATAGAACCATAACTTTTCATGAAACAGGTTAGGAATCTTGAAGAAATAAAAAAAGTCATTTTATTGTTTAGCTGTTTAGCTTCCTGTTATCTGTTCTCAGTTTCATTTTAAATAGTCTCATGCTTGTTTATTTCCTCTGAGTATATTTGAAGCACATCACTAAAATTGGTATCGCTAACTTCGTGGTTTTTTTGCTTTGTTTTATTCCACACAAAAGATTAAATGTTGTTAGCCAAACGTGCTATCGCTAGCATGTTTATTCTCAGATTGAAAAGATTCCCCTTTTATTCATAAGGTTTTTTCTATGATTTTTTTCCTAATCTTGTCCCATTTTCTGTGATTTTAAGCGACATCGATATATTGAATCATATAGGAGTGAATGTTTGTATTTGTTATTATTAATGAATCAGATCTTATTTCCCAATGTTAAAATTAGATCTGACTTTTTTTTAACCTATTTTAATGTTTGTTTAAGACTCATTGTTATTTGTATATGTTTATGTGTTTATCATCATTATAACTTACTTTATAAAAATGTGTTAAAAGTAAGCAAGCCATTAATCCATTAAATGAACATTGATTTAAGCAGAAGTTAGTTTTTTTGTATTTACAGAATAGTTTTTACAGATTTATCCCCATTTTTCAATCATGATGCTTTCTTTTTCAAAAGACAAAAAAAGGAACTTGTCTTGTTTAATTACATTTGAGGATAAGTTACGTAGGTTTGTATATTGCTCAGCCTTTTGTCTCACTAAATGATAAAGTCATTGTTTACTTAGATTTGTCTGATGCAAGCTCAATGAACTTGATGATGCCCTTTCTCAAATGTGATGCACCTTTGCATCAACAACTGAAAGTGGAGAGGGCCACTTTGTTAAGGAGTTCTGTGCAGAAAGCTGTCTGAACACTCTCCGTGGTCTGGAAGGTGGTGAGGAGAAAGGTTTCAGGTGTCACGGCCATGCCGTCACCATGGTAACACCTCACTCCACTTTCCTTTAGCCGTTGGTGAATAAAAGGGCTTTTGAAGAAGTCTTTATTTGAACAAAAAAAAAGAGAAAAAGCAAGGTACTCTTTGTAAGTATGAATTTAGTCTAGACAGAGGCAGCGGGCTCCGTAAATTTACCCAGAGGGCAAGACAGCGCCATAATCTGCCAAACGAGCCGAACCTTTTCTCGTCAAGTCGACAGAGGCTCCCTGTTAAAGCAAGGCTCTTAAAATGTTGCCTCTTTTCGCCTTCCCAGCTTGGTGTCCAGCCGTTTCTCCCCTCACATGGTGACCCCTCCTCCGCACAGCCTGCACCAGACCGGCATCCCCCATCCTGCCATCGTCTCACCAGCCATCAAGCAAGAACCTAACGGCGACAACATCAGCCCCTCCATGCATGCGTAAGGGGCAAATAAAGTTGATTGTAACCGATACTGTTCCAGCGTGTGAACATGGCTGACAGAATCTTTACACTGTTTCTGACTAGCAGGAAGTCCCCTGTTCCCTCCAAGAAAGAGGAGGACAAGAAGCCTCACATCAAGAAGCCTCTCAATGCTTTCATGCTGTACATGAAGGAAATGAGGGCCAAGGTAGTGGCAGAGTGCACCCTGAAAGAAAGCGCTGCGATTAACCAGATCCTTGGGAGACGGGTAAGAAGCTCTGGCATTGATGTGCATGTTAATTTACAACTACTGTGGGGAAAAATCTCATTTAGCATGTCGACTTTTTTCTCAGCAAAAAGAACTTGAAATGGGAACTTCATGTAAATAGCCCCATTTTCTAATTGGGCTATTTACATGAAGTTCAACAGCCATAATTTTAGCAGTTGTTTTGTTTTTTCTTTGTCTCTTTTCCACGTATTTTCTTCATGTGTTCAATACCTGTTCCACTTATTAAACTAAATTGTATTGACATATTTGTGAGAGACCCGTTAGATGTATATTGACTGAGAAAATAGCTTAACCTATTGTATGCTTGTTTCCTCTGCTGTACTAAATGATGTGTGCGCATTTGTTTAATCATCCTCTGTTTTTACAGTGGCACTCGCTGTCCAGAGAGGAGCAGGCCAAATACTACGAGCTGGCCAGAAAGGAAAGGCAACTGCACTCCCAGCTCTATCCTGGATGGTCGGCACGAGATAACTACGTGAGTAACACATTTGCCTTCTCTGATCTCGCTTGAGTAGGAGAAGGTAACAAAATGAGTTCAATTCCTGCCAGTTTCAGTCAGGGATGACTGTATTGGTTAATTTAAGCTTGTGTACTTTTGATCTCATGAACCAAAGTTGTTGAGGTGGTTTTACTTCCGCTGCAAGAAACAGTTTTTAACAGCATTGTTGTATCTGTGCAGGGAAAGCGGAAAAAGAGGAAGAGAGAGAACAAACCAGACTCAAAACCAGAAGGTAAGAGACCTTTCTTCTTCCTGACTGCCTTTATTTGTTTTCTTTCTTTTCTTGCCAAACATTTGAGAGGAGAGCTAGTTCTTTATTTATACTGCTAAACCTCATGTTTATCCTGAAACCCTACATCTATTCTATCATTTGGTTTATTTTTGCTATGAATTCTGCGCTTACTAACATTTTTCCCGCTTTTATGCTTCGACAAGCAGCTTATGAGGTTCAGTGCTAATAGCGGCAGGTATGTTTTATAGAAATGTAACTGTAAATGGCAGAAATAACTGCTCATTTAACACAATTTCCCTACATTTTGTCATGTTCCTTTTTTATATCATTAAGCTTACCATCTAAATGAGCTGTAACATCCTCTTTTGTTCGCCTCGTTGTGATGTGGTGACTAGTTGATATGAGAAGTGTCACATTTTAAATCTCTCCCATCTTATTATTTTTGGAAATAATGCCTCATTCGCCTCTGTTAGCTGCAGCACTGCAGAAACAAGTGGATTGATAACCTGAGCCTCTTTCTATCTGCCTTGTTTCCTCACATCGCAGACTTCTCCATAAGGAGTAAGAAACAGTGTGTGCAGTATTTGCCCCCGGAGAAGATGTGCGACAGCCCGGCGTCATCTCACGGCAGCATGCTGGACTCGCCAGCCACGCCCTCTGCCGCCCTGGCCTCCCCCGCCGCCCCGGCACCAACTCACTCCGAACAGGCTCAGCCGCTGTCGCTCACCACCAAACCGGAGGGACGCATGCACCACTTCTCTATCCCTGGGAAGGCTTCTGGATCCGCATCCTCCTCCTCATCCTCTTCTTCCTCCTCCTCCTCCTCCCAGCCCTCCATCTCCATCAATGTCGGTACTTCGGGCAGCCAGTCGAGCACACCCATCCTCAGCCGGCCGATCCCCTTCACCTCCCTGCACCCCTCCATGCTCTCCCCGCCGTCCCCCTTCCACCAGGCGGCTCTTCACTCCCATCATTCCCTGTTCCAGTCCCAGCCCCTCTCCCTGGTTACCAAACCAACCGAATGAATCTGAAAATGTTTCTTTTCTTTAAATACTTGTGCTGTATATTGCTTTTCTTTGAAATTAGGTATTAGAACAACTTTTTTTCTAAATAATGAAAAGGAAGAAGTATTATTGGTCAATATTTGACCGCCTCCTTTTCTACATCTCTCAATGAAAACAAAATGTATTTTTTTGTAAAGTTTACTGCAGAACCGGGTTCTTTTTTTGTTTGTTTGTTTTCTTTTGATGCATTTATCCAATGAACCTCTTGTATAAAAGAACCAATGTACATAAAGTTTCTTTATAAAAGCAAAAAGGAAACAAAAACATTTTCTTTTTAGCCAAAACTTAATTAATGTTAGTATAAAGTTTTCAGTTTTAGTCCTGGCCAATAATTACAAGCCCTTTCTTTTTGTTTTGTTTTGTTTTTTTTTTTCAATTCACGAGTGTGTGCCCCTTCTTTGACATGTCAAATAAACATTTGGAATGGTTTCTTAAAGAAAATGTCCATTTGCCTTTTTACCAAAGTCAACCCAAAGCATAAGCAGAATAAGCTGCTGTATAGGGTCACTAAGCTGGCAGGTAAAATCGTTGTTGCGTTTATCAGGGACAAGCATCCCACAGGGGGGGCGGTTTAAAGTACCTTGATTAATGTTCTTAAGTAATTTTTTAATTTAATATTTTTGGGGGGGTACATTTCTATGAAGCTACTAGTTACTTGTTCCTTTTGCATTATCTTAGCTTGTAATCTGCCACTGCTGTTTTTCTTTCTTGAAATACAGTTGGTCACACCATGTTTCTCAAAGTTCATCCTTAACAACAGCTATCCTGGATGTTTTAGTTATCTTTTTTTTTTTCAACACACTTGGGTTAAACTGTAGCTCATTAGTAGGAATATGCAGAACTTTGACATGCTGAGGAGTTAGTAACTACCTCCAGTGAGAAGAACTGATACCAGCCCTGATGATGCCATGTGGACAATTTGTTCAGTAGGATGAGGTCTCAAAGCACAGATGGTGCTTTTGGAGTAGATTCAACCTTAAACCTATAAAGTACGAAGAATTAATCTGTTTTCTTTTGTTGTTTTTTTAAAATAGAAAATAGTCAAAACAGCTGTGCAAAATGTCTTTTTTTGTGGCATTTTATGCTGAGGTTTTTCCTGGGTGAAGTAGAATCTGTAGCCGAGCAGTTCTACATATCAATACATCAGGTGGTTTCTGAAAGTTACAAGGTTCTGTGAAATTACTCACAAAATTATACAGCACTTTACTGGTATTAGAGCATTTAATATATACTTTCGAATACTTGGATATTTTTCAAGTGATTACTTTAGTACTTTAACTTAAGTAGATTTTTGACCAAGTAGCTTTTACTTGTAGTTGAGTAAGATTTGACCATAAGTATTTATACTTATACTCAAGTACTGTAGTTGAGTACTTCATCCATCACTGCACAGGGGTTCCCATACTTTTCCATGCTGCATTAGCTTTTGGTCAGACACCCCCAATTTCAACCATCAAACAATGCTACAAGATATATAGAGAATATTTTATTACATTTATCCCTATTGAATTATGTGTTTGTTTAGAATAATGTTAAATTACATTTTCATTATTTATTCGTTGAGTTTATTTTCCCCAACGATTAACAAACTTTTCAACGTGTTGAAAAACAGAACAAAAGAAATTAAACTATGTGTGTGTGAGAGGGCTGGACTTAATCAATGCCATGTGCATATCGTAGCCCAAGTGCTCTGTGTTTTGTTTTTATAGTAAAAAAAGTCAGACCCAAACTAGGTGCTGCTGCAAAGGGATAAGGTTTGAGTGTCATTGGTGGGATGTTCCTTCACCGCATCATTAGAAGGAGGGATCCATCCATATTTGTTATTAAGAATCTAATATATGACTCCAAGTATTTTAAATGATTATTTAACTATAAGAAATGGTTCTTATTTTAGCGCCCCCTGGTGGCCACACTGGGGCGCTGTGGTTCCGTCTTGAACTGCTTTACAGGTCTGCACTATTAAAATGGATATCGTACAGAGACAAAGACTTATTACCATACAAGCACAACGTTAATAATATGAGCAAACACGAAAAAAATAACTTTAAAGTGCATACGTGTAGTCATAAATGTTAACAAAATAAAGTTTTGACAAGAAAGAATGAAACTCGTCCACAAATATATTACATGAAATCTAATCGAATTGAATATACTGTTTTAAGTGATTAAACAAAATTTATGAAGTTGTTGTAGTGTCATAGATTTGCAAAGCAAACCAAAAAGCTTCAAAAACTGTAACTTCAAGGTTAATGCAATGATAAACTGCTTAAATTTACTTAACAACCACATTAAAAGTGGGAGAAAGAAATTAGTTGTCAAACTTCAATAAAATACTTCTCAAATTTTTACTGTTTAGGCTAAAAGAGCCTAAATGAGCTAAACATTGTCCTCTTATGTCACATTGGTTAAGGTTCCAGGCTGTTTCAGTCCATCTTATTGGATAAATCTAGATAATTTCCAAACAATAAGTCCTGAGAAACTATGAACAGACATGAAGGAAACCTACTTTGATGCCATCGACCAAATCACAGGCAGTCATTGTCTCTTTATGCTAAAAGGCAGCTTGTTAAAATCCACAGATGGATATTAACATTTACTGTTTAAATGGTTTTAAACTGTTAAAATGATCTAAAGCGATGCTAGCTGTTAGCCTTCCACCTCTCTGAGGGTTTATTTATTTGTCTTCAAACTTTCTTGTGATATGGCATTAATCTGCTTTAGGTAAGGGAAATATTACCTGACTTTAAAAAGCTAAATTATCGCTAACAGAGACATTTCTGTTCAGAGCATGATACAATCTAGGACCAGATCTGTTTTTCACATTTATTTTTAAAAACATTCTTTATCCTCATAATAATGTTTGGATTAATTGGGCCTTATTAGTGACCAAAGATTAACAACAAACTGAAAACAACTTTCTGTGGTTGTAGAGTTGATGAAAAATTTAATTTTTACAGCCATACTTTAACTGAAAAATCCCCACATACACACAAACACACACCTGTCAATTTGCCTCTAAGTGGAGAACCTCCCTTATAAAAAACCTTTGCTGTTGGTGGCGAGGAGTTTTAATGTTTTATAAAGCAGAATTAGGCTAACCGCATTGGAAAATGAGAACCAGAACCCAGAGTGACAAACATCTCAGGCCCAAAATAAATACAAATAAAAGAATTATAGAGACATATGCTCCATCTTGGAATATAAGATCCCTTAACAATGACAAAAAAGCAGGTCAGCCCCCATCCCCGGCACTGCAAACCCTGCTTGGGTTCCCCATCCCTTCCCTGCACTTTTACTGCATCTTTATTCACCATTTGGCACGTTACAGGGGCTTTAATTAACTCAGAGGTAATGGGATGGAACTCCTGGGACCTCATTAGGCATTTCAATTAGTAAAAAATACACAGGTTACAGTTTTTGGTGGCTTAGGAGATGACGATTGGTGCCAGGGTTGGACCAATTATGTATGAGCAGAAGGGGAGCTGGCCTGGACGAGCCCACTGACAACTACCCACCCATGTCATTGGAACTTTAAGATTTAATCCACAGGAAGATGTAGACTAAGTGATATTCGGTTTTATGCTTTGGATAACTTTAGGAACAATTTCATTGGAGTGAATTGGAACGCCATTTAAATGTTCACTTTTTCAGTAATACGGTTCATTAAGTAAAACCTATACATAGATTCAAATCACCATGACTGTTCATTTGTTAATTTTGATGATTATTGTAATAATTTTGATTATTATTGCAGTTGAAATTTTAGAATTTTATTAGATCAATAATAAATATTATTTATACAGATATTTCATTTATATTACAATCATAAAAAAAGACTGATTGTATCAGAGTTATCCCATACAATAAAAGAAAAGTTCGGAAAGAATAATTTGCTTAAAAATCACCTTGATAAAGAAATCGTCTGAGTGTGTTATCCAAGAATATTTGTGGAAAGTTGAGTGGAAGAAAAAATGATGAGTGTAATGTTAAAAATAGAATGAACTTTTTCTCAGTTCATCAAGTTCTCTTTTTGGAGAAATGTTTTTTTTTTTATTTTATTTGGAAATCTTACCTCAGAGATTGGATGAATCGAGGAGAGGCACAAAACAAAAGTTGAACTATTCAAAGATCAGGTAAATATACGGTAAACAGATGTTATCAGTGGAAGCTCTCTTTCTGTCCTAAAATATAGGAAAAAAGTGTTTGGGTAAAAGTATTTCTTCTGCATTATTTTTTTTCTTTTACATTCATGACATTTATTTGTATTCTTTATACATTTAAGTCTTTAAAATACCAGATCTTACATATAAAGCCTGTGTGTCTACATCATGTCCAAACATTAAAGTACTTAACAATTACTTAATACTCAAGAAGCCTTTTTACTGAAAACTGTTTGTCTTTTAATCAAGTAATTTATTGGATGAGTATTTTTTACTTTTACAGTTAAGCTAGTCCTACTTTTACTTGAGTACAACCTTTGGGGCCTCTGCCCACCTCTGCTCATTTGAAAATATACTGTTCTGTGTGTTTTACATGTTACATTATGTAAGAATTTCACCTCTTGAGTAAAATAACCCAAATAAATTTTTTTTTTCCTGATGATATACTGATTTATTTGGACACACAATAAATCAACACAGCAGTCAATGCAAAAATAATTTCATAGAGGCCTAATCGACAATCAACAGCATTTACAATCTCAGGGGGATATTTAAGGATAAAAAAAATAACTTTCATAGTAGATGTTATCATGTAATTTATTTTTAAGAAGAATCAACAGTCCACTACAGCTTCATCTGCTTCTCCGTTAGCGCTATAAAACAGCCGACACAGGCTAAGGATGCGTCTCTGTTCTGGAACCCCCCCCCATAGCGACACCAAACTGTCAACTGTGTCCCTCTCTGCTTTAAACCATCATTAGCTATAATAAGTCTTTACCTGTTTTCCTGGTTTGTCTTACATCATTCCCGCCACAAGGCTTGACTGCCTGCTGTGAGCCACTTCACCAATCCATCAATAAGATTACAGGTAATGAGTTGTCAAAACAGCCAGCAAATCTGCCTCCTTATAAACCCAGAGACATGTGGACTGTGCCTTTAGTATAATTGAATTGAATTTAGATTTTTTTTTAACTCAGCCCCCATATCCACTTTATATAGGAGCAAAGTACTTTAGTATAGGTACAAAATATTTACATAACACTTGTTTGACTAGGCATGAATCTATTATTTCTTGTTTTCTGTATCTTAATGACCTATAATAAATGTTCCCCCATGAATGCCCATTCTCCTTCATATAAACTCTGACCAGCCTCTATGTCCTCACTCCCTCTGTATGGTCTGTATGGATGAAGTGTTAAGGGCATTTTGCAGTTTTTTCAGCATGTTGTAGTTTTCCATCTAGGCCAAAAAAATATTTATGATGCAAAGTAGAAAAATTAGAAGAAAAGGGTAAGGCAGTATAAGCAGAACCTCTTCATGTTTTTCATTTCATGTGTCAGAATGCTGCAGATTATCCCGTAAAACTAAAAATAATGATTTCCTTTGATGGCTGAAATCAGCTGAGGGGTTTGTGTTTGTCCTTTTTTTTTCTATCCATCGCTCCACTCAACATCTGTGATGTAAGCACGAGGTCAGATTTAATTCATGTTAATTTTTGCTCATTAGAGTCCTGCAGTCTTCTGCCAGGATTGTTTCCCCCCTTTGATCTCGGATTTATTCCAGGTTAACCATTTCATTTCGAAAACCTAAATCTGCTCAAAGTCGTACAGTATTTATACAGATCTCTGTTTCGAACAGCAAGTGTAATTAGAAAGACTTGATTCTCTTTCTGCTATTGACTGGGTGACCTTATACTCCCACTAATAATGGGATGCCATGCAAGCTACACATGTGGTTTCCTAAAGTGATATTAATTGATTGTTTCGGTAGCATTCACCAAGCTTAGCACCACTCAGCTGGTGCCTTTGTGACAACAGGTATGGCTCGCTGTGAGCTTAAGACTCCCCTTAATGTATTATTCAAAACCCTTTGACCTTAAAGATGGAAATGCAAATGAGTGTCAAGAATGAGAGGGATCATTGGACTTTTCAAATGTCAACTAGCTTGCTACAATTAAAACATATTCATTACAACAACCCACAGGTCCCCAACACCCAGCTGAGATGTAAAACACCTCCAATTAACATTTAGATCATTATCTCCTATCTAAACTGCACACTCCAGCTGCAGTGCTGTTACAGGGAGGTGTAGGGATCAATAAATCAGATTTTATTTGTGAGAATAAAAAAAGGAATCCAGCAGAGAATAAGGGTACAAGTTGGAAAAGCTTAATTTGTTGCAGACAATAGTTCTGGGAGCTAAATTAACTGTTTTGGGTTTAACTTGCACCGCATATCAATACTGCCATCTGTTGATAGAGTCTAAAAATGAAACCTAGGCTTCAGTTGAGGTTGATCTGCACCATGTGATCAGTGCAACACAAAAATGTTTCTATCTATGAATCATTTTTAGTTTTTTTAGTGATATCTTCCAATTTACACATTTTTTACAGTCTATCAGAGAAAATCTTACCTCTATTAAAAGTAACATTTTTGTATAGGGAACAGGTTGCTACATTAAATGGAGTGTATATAGATAGATTTGTACAAAAAAATTGAGCTACTTTTTGATGCTTCATTCCTAAAAAAAAAAATTACAGACTCAACATCTTTAGATAACTACATACCTTTGATTACAGGACACATCACTACCCAAACCTTTTCACAAAGTAATGTTTACTTCAGATTGTGTCAAATAGTTTCAGATGTGAAAGTTTAGACACACTCCCATTAAAGAAGAGGCTAAATTCACAACAGGAATTTAAATAGCAGAAAACTGATAAAAAGATAAATAAAAAAATACTGAATCATGATGTTGGCATTTTCTCCCCGTGTATGCGTGGGTTCTCTCCAGGTACTCCGGCTTCCTCCCACAGTCAAAAAACATGACATTAGGTTAATTGGTGGCTCTCAATTGTCCTTAGGTGTGAGTGTGTTTGTTCATGGTTGTACGACTGTGTGTTTCTATGTGTTGCCCTGTGACAGATTGGCGTCATGTCCCGGATGTACCCCGCCTCACGTCCATAGTCTGCCAGAGATAGGCACCGGCCCAACCGCAACCCTGACGGACTAAGCAGGAGAAAATGGATGGATGGATGGATGAATTATGATTTGGTAAATTGAAATATGGATTTTGAATTGCAGTTTTGAAAATAATATAAAAAAAAAAAAAAACACACAAAACAAAACAGTTCCAGACACATTAGAGCACCTTGCTCATGAACATTTCACCAAAAGGCCATCAGCAGGTGAAGGAATCTGACTGAACATTTTAGAAAACACCTGATTGCAGTGATTTCTTCAAAGTGATGTTAAAAATGTTGTCCTGCTTGTTCAGTTGTTTATTTATTATTAATATTTCTTTTGAGCCAACATTCTAAATTAATGTAATAATTTCACTGGCAGCTGATTCTTTTCCATATAATGGAGAGTATGTAAACAAATTAAGAACATATATAATATAGAATGCTAATAAATTAGGTAACATCTCTGCAGCTCGAGGCACATAATCAGCAATGTTTTTCAGATTTTTTTTACAAGATATAAACATTAATATTGGCTACTCTTATCTACATGTGGCTCTTTTTTTATTTAAAAAAAACAAACAAACAAAAAAACAATTGATGTACACGATTAGGCTGTACACACACTCTCACACAGCATTCACACAATTACTTCTCAACATACCAGTATTAGTAAAAAATGTAGTTAAAAACAGATATATTTAAAAAAAAACTTCAAGTACTTTACATTTTGATTCAGCCTTTTAAGAAATGCATGTCTGGACGATATTGTTAAATAATCAAAGGAATAGTTGATCACTAAATGAAATAAGGTAAAGTGATTAACAAAATGAAGTGGAATGCATTTTCATTGTTTTAATTTTTTATTATTTGCAGTTATTGGTGTTTTTTTAGTAGTTATATTTCCACACTTTTTGAAACTACATTGAAAAAGAAGATTTTTTGAAAACAGACATCAATACTCAGTTTCGGTGGTATACAAAGTTTTTTTCATAAACTGGATGGAGCTGCTGGTAGATTAAAATAACACGAATTACCTGAAGTACAGCACTATAAAAAGAAAGCATAGGTAAAATGGGGTTACAAAAACATATTCTTTTCATTTCATTGAAAATATCTTGCCAATCTTGAACAACCTAAAATAAGACATGCTTAGTTTAGAGATGTTTAATCACAGATGATGAAAAATCGTTAATCATTTTTTATTATTTTTTACACAAATAGTTAAAGACATCTGGGATATGTATTCATGTGTAATTTAACTGGCTTGCATATTTATGCAAGTACTGTAGGCAATGGGTTGTCATAGGATTAGTTTTAACATATAGGATTTTAAAGATTAGTAAAACTCTTTCTCATTAACAAGCTACCCCCTCCCCTCCCCATTTAAGGCGGAAATCCAGAAATGTCCGTCTAGTCTGAGTCCTGTTCCTTATCTTGATTCTGCTCTGCTGAGCATGGCAGGACATGGCAACAAAAGGAGGATGTACATCTACAGTGTCCACATATGGGCTTAGTTTAAATGTTTGTATTTCTTTCAACATTTGAAAAAAGAAATGCAGTAGCCATGCCATCCCTTCCTGACATCAACTACCTGTTTAGACCATTTCCACAAAAAGAATCAGTTAGAGCCTTGAAATAGGTTGACAATCAATAAAGGGAAAGTCTTAATTCATCCATAGAAATGTCCTGCACATTTCTCTCTCTTATCTCTTGATTTTTGTGTTTTTGTTGCTGCAGATTACTGTTGGTCTTTTTTCCGGGTTATGATTATCTTTGGTTTCTCCCTCCTAGAAATTACCAGTTGGTTTGTGTTTGTTGAATTTTTTTTTTTCTTACTTGTGTTCTGTAAAGTTATTTAGATTTTAGTTTTAGCGCTTCTCTGCAGCTTCTAGTTTAGTAAAATCCTTTTAGTCCTGTTAAATCCCTCTACATTAGTTTCTCTGTTCATTACCCATTTTTTCTCAATTCCTCCCTTTAGGTTCTCATCTAACCGCATTAAGAATATGCTGCAAATAAGTATCACATTATCCCACCCTTTCTCAAGAAGTTAAACAGAAACGCTGAGTTTCCTTCCCTCAGTGAGATCACAACCTTTTTAGGGACTTCAAGTATTTACCTGTATTGAGCTCAATCTGTGCTCCAATCAACTGATCAGTGTTTGAGTTTTGCATATAGGTCAAATTTTTTTTAAACTAGTCCTATTTGCTATTATCAATAAAAACAAATATACTTGTTCTTATTGTAACACTTTATATTTTTACCCTTACTAAAATGTTTGTGGGCATAAAACGTCTTCAATTAAAATGATCAGGCCCTTTTTGTAATCGTACTGTGGTCGAAGATAAGGACTGCAGAAGCAGTAGGATCTTTAACAGGACCCAGTAGTAAAGTGAATTCTCCCAAATATTTCCTGTTCATGGAGGGTTGTTTACTCTGCGAGGCTGTGGCTGGTCAGATGACTAAATGCTTGAAGCAATCAAACAGAGGTTCTTTGTTTAAACAGAGTTATCACGGTTACTCTCTTCGATTGAGCGCTTTGTTTGCAGTTATATAAAAAGGTGAAATGGAGAAATGGTTTCTGTTTATGCAGTGAAGCCACAGGCCTCGGTTCCGTGTAATGAAGGTGGTAAACCGTTAGAGGGCAGCAAACTGCTCTTCACGTTTATTTGAACAGCAGAAGAAAAGCGACTTGTGCGGAAGCAGAACTCCCTCGTGAAATCTTACGAGCTGTCGGTTATCATTTGTCTCATCGGGTTGATTCGAGTAGAGAGGATTGGTTAGAACTTAGATTAGACGGGTCCTGTTTAAAATCCATCGGCGTGAACGCAGCGGATACAATGCGGACAGCTTTAGTGGTATTTTTCATTTTACTGCCCTGCTTGTTAGTCACAGGTGAGTGAATGTTTGTGTTTTTAAGTTATTAAACCCTCAAAAAACATAACGTTTTTTTCTTGTTACCGTATCGAGGGTTTGCGTGGGAAATGAACGCCCAACATCCGCCGTCATTGTTCTCTTGTTTACTTTAAAGTAGACTACGTCCGTTTATGTAATACTTTATCGACTACTTAATGTTGTCACAGTAGGCAGTGTATTTGTTCCATCCATATATTTGGTTTCATTATATCTTTTTTTCTTTTTTTGAGCTTTTTACAGCACTAGTGGCTCGTTTTTCTGACAGTAGGCTGACAGGAAAGGGGGTATGAGAGAGGGGGAGAGACATGCGGGAAAGGACCACAAGCCGGAATCGAACCTGGGTCGCCCGACTAAGGCCTACATACATGGGTCGTGCACCCAGAATTGTTATCCTTTTTAGATGATATAAATCTATAAATTTTGGAGGAAAAATAGGCATTTCCTGATAGGTGTGGTGACGTGGTCATGATTGTTACAAATTATACACAGTCTCACAATAATAACACCTATACTGCACTATTTCTGGTTTATGGTTCATTACACGAGATATAAGTTTTCTAAAATTTTGGATATACACTAATTTGAAGAATAATTGTCTTGCAACCCCCAGACGTGTCAAGAAAACTTCCGTATTTTTACATGTGATTTTTTTTTTTTTTCATCTGAAATGTGAGATTTGCTTCTCAACTCTGTTTATCAAGACCCATTGGTGGATAAAGTATAATCTAAGAATGTAACAGGTACTTTAGAGATGGAAAATCTTTATTTTTGATAAAAATTAAATACCTTTTAATTTTATTTAATGTAATAGTAGGGCTAGACCAACCCACACCTTGTGACCAATATCCAGAAAACTTTGAAGACATTATTTTATTTTATTTAAAATCTATTGCTTTTATGTCTCCATATTCATTGTTTTGTATCATCTTTTAAAACCATTTTTAATGAGATAAAGTTAAATTGGTTTGTTATCTTGATCATTTTGGAGATATTATATTATTCAAGGTACAAAGAGCTCAACTGTATTTTTTTTTATGAACAAATTTGTTCAAGCACTTTCAGTTATCTTTTTAGGAGCTTATTTAATATTAAGTGGGAAAAAAAGAAAACGGCAATTTTCTTGTATCCAAGTTGTTTTTAACATTGATTTTGATCCTGCTGACAGTTGTTTCAGTGATCCATATTTCCAGATGTCAAACCTCCAAATTTGCGCGCTACACACCTCTGAACCCACACTTTATTAATCTAGGTTGAATCTGGGAGTCTTTGAAAATACTTCTTTGTCTAAATACTCAGAGAAAGGAGGATTACATCACTTTTTAAGAATGGTGTATCATCTGATAGCTGACTAATGATGATCTTGTGATTTATATCGAGCAGATTCCAAATGTTAGAGAAACATTCTTAATCATTTAAATGTCGATTTTCATAACAGGCCTATTTTATAGGGATAAGAGTGTTGCGTAATCTTGATCTTTTATCGGCTTTCTTAATGTTTTAACAAATGTCCTCGTTAATGATCATGGTAGAATTGAATTCCCAGTAACCTTTGGAATTATTTTTATCTTTATATGTTCATATATTTAATGGATTTAAAGGGTTTTGATCTGGATTATCTGTGAGGTTTAAACCAAATATCTTAGTTAATAATATAATTGAAATGTCTCCAAACATTCAGGAGATTAAATGTTGATCAAATCATGATTGAGTTTGTAAAAACATCAAAGTCCATCCATTCATCCAGAGTTACATTCCATTCCCTCCCAACTCAAGCGCGATCATCTTCAGCTCTTTGATAACTGCAGGAACTTGTTTGTGCTTCTAATATTATATCTGTAAACATTAACTGTTATTATCAAAGTGTTATCAACTTTAAATATGGATGCCATCCGAAGTCCATCCTTATCCACTTTTTTTAGTCAAAGTAGCTCTTACTGCTACTCCAGAAAGTGCTCATGCTAACAGCAACACATCAATTATACCTCAGTGCCTAAGTAGTAAAAATGTACGAGAAGGAAAATATCAAGTTATAATGTAATTTGCAGAACTGTTAACATCAGTCTTAAACTTAAAAAAGACAATAAAATAATACTACCTGTCATCTAGTTTTGCTCATTCGGATTTAAAGATGTTTTCTTTGTCTTCAGGTCTTGTGTTTGGACTTGAAGCAGGGCGACATTTGTCTCATTCTGCAGTTGTCCAGTCTGCTTCACAGACTGTAGGTAGATAAGAGGTATATTGTTGCTCTTTAAGTGTTTGTCCTTAGATAGAATTGCTAGAGTTCTCCAGTTCCTAAAAAGAGGAACAAGAACGTTTTGTGAGTTTGAATGTGGATTATTTTCTGTTCTACAAGCAAAACGTCCACATCATATTTAATTAATGCAGTGACTAATTAGTCAGAAGGCAATTTTCTTTTCTTGACCATAGATTTTAAAACAATGTATATTTAATACAGTAACAATTTAAGGAAAGTTGGGTTGGAAAAAAATAAAGTTAGCAGGAATCCATTTCTAAAGCTCGGGTTACTTTATTCGCATGTTGCCCTTTGGAGATTCCTGTTGTTTTTTCCCCCCTACATTTTGAATTACTTAAAATAATATCTGGTTATGACATTGTCATCAATACACAATCCCAAGCACCCTGCAGAGGGTGTAGAGCTGGTCCACTGTTTCACAGCCAGGACGAAAACCACACTGCTCCGCCTGAAGTTGAGGTTTGACAGTCAGCCGGACTCTCCTCTCCAGCAGCCTGGAGAAGTCTGATCCCCTGATAGTTTGAACAAACTTTTAGAGGGGAGCCACATGTCCAGGGGCACGGTCCCAGACCTCCACTCAAAGAGTTGCATCAGCCTGACAGCATCCAGAGATCTATGGTACTCAGGCTGGATCTCCCCCATCGCTGAAATCCTGCCACCTTAGAGTTCTTTGACCAACTAGGTGATGAATTAATTTAGCCTCTAGCACGCTGCCTCTTCCTCCACCAAGGAAGGTGTCTCTGCCAGATTAAACAGATCTTGAATATATTCCTTCCACCATCTGATAATGTCCTCTCTACTGTGACAAAAAAGCACAAAAAACAAGTCTGTGACGGGGTGAATATTTACCCTTGAAAAAAAACAAAAAACAGTTTGCTCTCACTTTTGCTCCCTCGTTACTTAGAACCGATATAAAGAGCAGGCCTGTCACAATAGAAAATGTTGCTTGACCATTAACTGTCCCGGAAATTACGGCCATATTATTGTGATTTTGAGACCGTTTTAACTTTTATAATGATAATGTTATAATAATGTATCTACATTTTCTCAAAGATCAATAAATCTTCATGTATAAAGAAAACTGGAACTTGAATTTTGAATGTCCAAAAACTAAACAAACATAACAACCAAAACTGATAAATAAAATAGACTTTTTGTCTCTGTTAACAGAAGAATGCATTTGAATAAAAAACAAACCCCAGATTTATTAGAATGGAAATAAAAAAACAAACACCGTACAAACAATCTTAGATCTCCTGAAGTGTGTTAAATTTGTGCTCTTGTACAGCTAGAAAAATTTCCCTTTGCGATGGGAATGGGTTTTCCTGTTAATTCATATTGTGTGTTAAAAGTTTGCAATATTACTAGAAATGCTGGGTTTTTAATTAAAAAAAAAAGGGCAGCATCTTTTTAGAGATTAAGCGAACTACAGTGGCTGTAAGCGGCATCATTTTTTGCTGCCCGTTAAATGCTCCAGTGATTTAGTCAGTCACCAATTGTGCAAGTTCTCCCACTTAAAAAGATGAGAGAGGCCTGTAATTGACATCATAGGTAG
>JAUZNJ010069508.1:0-25989 GCA_034780135.1 Jordanella pulchra
GTTTTACAGCATGAAATGTCTGAATGAGTGCTCATCCAAGACTGGTGATTCCATACTTTTTGCCAGGGGTTGTACTTTAATTTGATATGCTGCCACTCTTTTGGGTTCAAAAGGGTAAAACTGTGACCCAGTTTTCTGTTCTAACCCGAAAACAATCTCAGATTAAAACTGCCCTCAATACACATAATATTAATGCACTTGCTGACTGTATGCAGATTTCTCACCAGCACTAGATAGTAAGGATGAGTAAAGCAAGTCATGCGGATCCACAAGCAAACTGAAGAACACACACAGTTCTGCAGCCCTGAGAATGGAGCTGGAAATAACTCAACCATCTCAGCGAGGTAGAGAGAGACACGGTTGCAGATTTTGGGAAAGGGTTGGTTAATGAAGGGCACACTCCGCACTCACATAGACCTCCAGACTGGATCTGGGCCTCGGCCGGAGCGAGGCCAGGTCGCCAAAAGAGCGGCTGCGCCTGAGCTTCTCCAGCAGCGTTTCTCGCAGCATGTGGAGGAAGGAGAGGCGCTGGCGCTCGACGGGATATGGCTGCCACTTCTTCACACAGTCCACACATGGACGTTGGAGGGGTGGGGGGTGTTTGGGATATGAGGAAGAGTAGGATTATGCGACACGGAAGGGCGTTTGAAAGTTGATGGGCAGTTAGTGGTGATGAGAGGGCTCAGCAAATAAAGGTGATTATATAAACATCATTCAGTTTGTTTTACCATGCAACACAGGTGGTCAGGTTATTGTGGAAGCGTTGTGGAATATGTTAATGAACAGACGTTAAGGGACAAACGAGTGTTTGGACTTACAAAGAAGGAGCTGTCCTGGAAGGTGGGGGTCTCGGGAGTCCCCTGGCTGTAGACCGACACTCGTCTCTGCAGAGCCGCAGCTTTGCTCAAGTTTCCCGATGACAGAGTCAAATCCTCAACATCGAAGGGACTGAGTGGGTGAAAGAACAAACTCGGTGAACTGCCAATTTTCTGCAATGGCATTATTTCTCCACTAGGTGGCAGGGCACCATTAGATAACAGTGTTCTAACAGTTGTGGGCGTTCTGAACATGAAGTGAACATATGGTAAGTCCAGTAATAGACTCTTAAAGGTTTAAAATAGACATTGGCTGCATCCCACAACTCAGCTATGCAGCAATTTGTTCCATATGCTGCTGATAAACAACTCACCTCACTAAGATCCATCTATTTCAACTAATTTAGATGATAAAATATCCCTGGAGGTAGTTGATATTTTACTAGTAATGGACACAGAGCCACAGTGAGAGTTCTTACAAATGACTACTTACTACCACGTCACCTCCAGGTTGAGTTTGATTGTTCCCAGGTCATTGACGTCCACGGCCACCACCTGGGGCCTGGCTGTAAACAGCTCCTTGGTCTCACAGATGACACTGCCCACCAGCATATGAGTGGCCAGACCCTTAAGCTCGGTCACCTGATGGAGGCAAACACATGTTTTAATCTTCAACCGCAGGGAGCGAGAGACGACCGCAGCTGTTCTCTGTTTCACCATCGTTCTGCTCTGGAGTACCTTGATGTTGATGAGATCGGATATGAGGGGCATGAAGACCATCTCGTCTCCGTCCCAGCTTTGCCTGGAGTTCACTTCAATCCTCCCCTTCAGCTTCCAGCGTTGCCGACCGTACCGCATGAAAATCTGATAAAAAGAAAAAAAAAAATAAGGAGAAACTAGGCTTGATGAAAATGTTTAAGCAAATATACCAAAAGCTTCGTCTCCGTCTTTCCTCTGCCTCCTAATGTAATCTTTATAAATGCTAAATATTTCCCCATCTTGATAACCTGGCTTCTCACTAGTGACTACAATAAAGTATAAAAACTTAAAGGATATCTTTCGCCTCTATACTCCTAGCATGAACTGTACGAGCTGTTTGACTGAGTCATTTTGTACACTTTCACAGGTTTAATAGAGGTTTCACATAAAAAACAAACAAACAAACGGTATAAGAAAATCGTGAGTTGAAAAATTCTATCCCATTCCATTGATATTCTATTGCAAGACTAAAACATTTTCTAATATATTCACCGGGATTGTCAACCTCTTGCCAAACATTTGTTACATAAACACCAGCCGGACAAGAAGGTACAGAACATGAATGGGTAGATGAAACTCGCCAAGGCATCTCAAGAGACATTAGTCAGTTAATCTCTTACTTTCGCCCCCAAGAACGTGAACAATAAGGAAACTATATAAACTTAAAGAAGACAAATTTTACGCAACCAGATGTAGATAAAAGCGAAATGCTCATCCTTCCCTAGTGTCAGAATAAGCCCCGCCCCTTTTTGGTTAAAACAAAAAGGAGGCGGGATAAGAGGCGATATTAAACCACCAAAGCCGATTTATAAAGATGTTATACTTCACTGGTTTGACTTTATCAGAAATAAATGAGTAACAACTAGATCAGCAGTGGCCATTTTCACCCCACCCATTTTTTTGTTGCTTGATTAAATTATACAAAAACTCTGATACTTGACATGGCCCTTTTAATAATACTGCAGCAAGAGTGATTTTAGTGCTTTCAAGTATTTATAAGGATATGAGAGGGTTACAACATTAATTCACTTTCAAAAGGAAAAGACAATAATTATAATAATAATAATATAATAATAAAATAATAATTTCCTAAATAGTTATCCATTTAACTCCGGCAATTACTGTGAATAAAAGCTTTTTATACAAAATTATCCAAAACTCTTTAAAGAAGATATACCTGAATTTTCTATTCTGGTCAAGAAAAGAGCTTTTTACATTATATCATGAGTTAAAAGGTGCGATATGATGATAAAAACAGACTAATTGATAGATAGAGTGTGGGCTTTTTCTTTTTAGTAGAAATAATCAGGAACTTTGCCAATGAGGGGTGGAGCCTATACTGAGCAGCAGCTCCTCCACTTAATGATGGTATTTAAACAAACAGCATAGCTGCAAAACACCAGGGAAGGTAGCAATACCTCTACTCAGTTCATACACAAGTAAACTACCTAAAAGGAAAAAAACAGATGAGGACAAGAGGAAGCTGTAATAAAGAAGAAACAAAACTTGTGTACATCTCGGTAATCGTACTCCAGACGGTGAGCTCTGCCGAACTGCCTCAGAATACATTCAAAACATACAAAAAAAAAGGCCAAAGTTTTCCCAGACGTTTAAGTTCTTAATGTTTTTTTAATCGGCAAAATTATGGCTGCATTTTTCTTACTGCTATAGCAACATTTGATCTGTGACTGCTAAATGTGTGAGATGGCAAATTGGCTTAAAGCGCAGCTTCAAATCTTGTTAAGGTCGACTGGGAGGAAACCATCCTCAACTGTTTAATTTAATGGGGGGGGGAAAACCCCAACAAAAACAGTTGGAGGCGGGGCTTACAGTTCATCCTGTGCAGGATGAGGGACAGTTCCTTTAAACTGGAAATGCCAAGTTGTCTTTTACTCAATGTGAAGATTTTCCTACATAAATAGCCTTTTTTCTCTCTGATCGTTGGTATATCTAATTTAAAACATACATTTCATCCAGCATCAATCACACTTTTTTTGCAATAAAGACCATCTTTGTCACTTTTTTTTATCTTAACCTTCATTGTCTTTTTTTTGCTCATCTTTCTTCTGAAGCCTTACATTTTTTTTTTGCAACTGCTTTGTTTTAAATTTAGACCGTCTATTTAAGAAACAGTTCATCTTGCCACACATCCGTGTTCTTAGCTGTCACAATTTGCACAATAACAGCAGAGCTAGAGGAAGCAGTTAAAACAAGTTCAAACTTGTTCTGGAAACACATGTAAGGTATATGTTAGTAAACACCGATTGCTGACTCTCTGTATTTTTTTCAGGGTAAATTGCTGAAATCCACTATAATTAAAGGTTAACCTTTTCAATAACATTTTCTAGAGTCTTTACAGACTTTACTTAGGTGGAAAACAGTGTCTTTACTTTACATATCTCCATCTATAAGCAGGTTGGCGTTTCTACAACAAATTTAAAATTGAAGCTATTGCTTTCTAACTATATGTGTAGTTCTGTGTGAGTCACTGACAAAGGAAAATGTGACTTTTTTGTCCCGTTTCTGTGAAACACTTGGAGAACATTACATAAGAGGTAAAGGTACTGAGCAACGATGCAGAATGATGGGGAGAAAAAAAAATACAACAAGCTCTCAAAGCTAAGCTTTAACTGCCGCTTGTAAAAGTTTAATTTTGATGAGTTACTAAGTAGATGTCAGGTTAATAATTTATAACAAAAAATACAAAAATGGACGAATATATATAACTAAATACACTTGAGTTGTTGTTGTTGTTTTGAATTTTGTTCAAAAATGTAAACAAAATGTTTTGAAATTTCAAATTTCACATGTTAGCAGGACATTTTTGTTGAAGAGGGGGAGTAGTAAGCTTACCTCATATTGGTCTCCAGGACAGAGCCTAGCAAAGCCTGCCAGCCCTATCAGAGGAAAAACATAGGAACAGGGAGATGAGCTAAATAATATGGTAATATAATACTACAGTAATACTACAGGAAAATAATACTTCAGGACTACAAATTCTGGATTAATAACTTAACATTTCTTCTAATTTTAAGGGGAAAGTTCATTTTTCATACTTACTCGTTAGTTACTGGTTAGTATCTTTTTTTTTTTTAGTTTTCATTTAAATCATGTTTAGGTAGTGGGATCAAGACATTTAAATTAAAAACAACTCGCCTTTCATTTTGATGTGAAACTCCCCGAGCAGATTCTCCAGTTCGCTCTCAAAAGCACTCATGTTCTACATCAAATGGAAGACAAAAAAATTCAAACATTAAGAATCAGGCAGCAGGGTGCAGGGTAATCAGGTTATTTCTTGAGTCAATACCAAACTGCAGAGGAAGAATACACTGAGTCATAATGGATTGATGATGACAGATGTGTGTGTTATAGGGGATTTAAAGGTTTCTCTGTAGAAGCGTTTACAAATTAGGTGAATAGTACTCACTATGCTATAGACAATGCAAAGTGTGCTGTAAAAACAATAATAAAGTGCTATAACTGTTAAACCACCCTAAATCCTTTAAAACCTTGCATCAGCTGAGACAGGCAGTGTTGTGATCATAAAAAGCGGTTTTGATGGATAGTGTCTCATGCTGTCAAAAGATTTCGTTGCCAATGAACTCTAAAATAAAAATAGGCCTGCAATGACTTTGCATTTCTAATACCTTCTATTTTCTCAATAAAGAAATTTGCAGTCTGTATATCAATATCAACTCAGTACCACTGCTGTCACCAGTAAAAATAAACTGTTGGGCGTGCCGGTGGCACAGTGGTAAGTGTGCACGACCCATGTATGGAGGCCTTAGTCCTCGAAGCGGGCGACTCAGGTTCGAATCCGGCTTGTGGTCCTTTCTCGCATGTCTCTCATACCTCCCTTCCTGTCAGCCTACTGTCAAAAAAACGAGCCACTAGTGTCGTAAAAAGATCAAAATAAATAAAAATAAACTGTGAAAATGCTGTGATTTGCTAAATACTTCCTGCTGTCTTCATGTTTTACACACAGGTTCTATTAAGAAGGTTTTACCTGTTGTAGAGTATGATTTGATTCAAATCATAAACACTTCACTTATGTCAGGTGTTCCCCCCCTGGCCTTAAAAATAGAAATAATTAAACCATTGCTGAAAAAGAGATGTTTGGACAAATTGGTCCTGCAGAACTACAGACCCATTTCAAGGCCCTGGTTCATTAGAAAAAAATATTGAAAAAAATGTGTTTCAACCGTTAAATACCTTTTTAACAATGCTTTGATGTCTTTCAATCAGGTTTTCAATCCAACCACAGCACAGAAACTGCCCTGATTAGGATGTTCAATGACATCTGTATAAATTCAGACTGTAGAAGAACCACAGTGGTGGTATTAGTGACCCTTAGTGTTTGATACTGTTGATC
Organism: Jordanella pulchra; assembly: GCA_034780135.1. Taxonomy (NCBI): domain Eukaryota; kingdom Metazoa; phylum Chordata; class Actinopteri; order Cyprinodontiformes; family Cyprinodontidae; genus Jordanella; species Jordanella pulchra. The sequence goes on from JAUZNJ010069508.1 coordinate 5,947, forward strand.
ACTTGATTGCATAAGAGTGTCAGGAAAACTGGGTTGGCCTTTCTGGTACTCCACTGGACAGGTTTAAATCCTACCTAAAGGACAGGGACTTCTATGTGTCAATAGGGAACTTTAAATCACAGACCAAAAAAATCTGTTCCTCAAGGCTCCATTCCGGGGTCCCTCCTATTCAATATGGACATGCTTCCCTTAGCTCAGATTATAGCAAACAACAAGATCAGTTACCTTAACTATGCAGACAACAAAGAGCTATACTTCACAATGCGACCAGGTGACTATGAACCCATCAGAGAGTTGGCTAGATAATTAGAACATGCTAGTTATATTAGAATACTTTCTCAAACTGAATAGAAACAAAACTGATGTAATAATTTTCAGACCAAAGGAGGAGAGATCCAGATTTAGCTCACAGCTTCAGCTGCTACAGCTAGAAACCACAGATTATGGCTGAAATCTTGGTGTCCTGATGGACTCAGACATGAACCTTCAGAGGCACATAAAGGCGGTTACTAAGTCAGCATTTTATCACCTGAAGAACATTTCCAGGATTAAAGTACCAATGTCCAAGCAGGATCTAGAAAAACTCTTTCATGCATTTATTTATCTATAAGTCTATAAACACAAACATGCAGCAGCCCTTTAGAATGATTTTGTGAAATAAAACACTAACAAAGGGTGTTAATGCAGATGGTGGCTTGAACGTCAAAGAGAAGGAAGACAAAAGCTTCTTAAAATGAAAAACATTTGGCAAACCTTTAAATAATCTTCTTTTATAAACCATGATTTTGTTGCTTTCATTTCCTAAATCCAACATGTTTCTCTCACAGACTTTTTAAAAAGAAAAATCTTTCCTTAAAGACAGGAACATTGATAATACCTCAGTGTACTCCTTGTATCGGCGGTTGACCTCTGCAATGCTCTCTTTGGTGGCTTTGGTGGAGGGAGAGGAGGAGAAGGCCTGCTTCATCCTGATGGCACCGTCCCTCAGGCGGCTCTGGATACAGAAAGCTTCGTAGAGCTCATCCACCTGAGGACACAAATGAAGTTAGACTTTGAGGAAAGCAAATGTTTACAGGAAAAACAAAATATCAGAGTCCAATAAGATTTGCCATTTCAAAAATTGATATTAGAGAAACTGAAACAAAAAGAAAAGGTGTGGAAATTATACATTTAGATATAAAGGGGATGTCAGTTTGCAGAATTTATCCTCCAAATTAGGGCCTTTAAATAAACAGGTAAAGCCTCAAGTCCTAAAAGCAATTATGATAGGATGGACAGAGGGATGGACAAAAAAACACAAAGAAAGAAGGAAGAACTATTAACTTCCTGCTAAGTTGCTGTGAGATAAGTTTGACATTTGAGAAGAGATCAGATTCAGATAACACGCTGCAGCAGTTTAAATATGATTTGAACTTTGCTTTTCCTCTTTACTTCACTTAGGTCCAGTTTCTATGTGTTCTATAAGCTGGTTTGTTCTGTCAAAATTTTCTAAACTTATAAATAAATTCAAAGGAATCCACATCATTTTATACAATTACAGAATGTAACTGTCTGAAAAGGATGAAATATAATGCAGGTTTCACTCAATATCTAAAAATACTTAAAACAGATCGTTAAAGGCTGAAGTAGGGCTGAGTAACCCATCTCTGAATGCATCATTCACCTTTACTCCAGGTTTATTTTTTGACCAGAAGTCACATCTAATCAAAATTACCGCTAGGCAAAGCAAAACACCTTTTTAAAAGGCAGAAGTGAAAGCCTGACTGGTGCCAACGCTGAAATATTGATGCTGTGGGCCCTTTATGGCACTCATTAGAGAGACACAGGGGAAACCGGCCAGTCTGGCTCCTGTTGTCCTAATAGCTGCTGTTTATTTGGAGCTTTTTACGCCTAACCCAAAACACCATGTGGGAATCTTTTTACGGTGTAGATGCAACAAGGATTCCTTGTGAAAAGTTTCTGGACAATATCAGCTTTATATACCACACCCACTATGATCCCACCGGCTCCAACTCAAACCACGCAGCCCTCAGAGACCCACTCCTGAATGAGGCCCAGCCCGTCTGCCTGTCTGTGGTATGTGGTGCATGTGGCATAGCTGTAGCAGCTGAATGGAGTCAGCCTCAGAACAACCTCTAAGCTAAGTAACTGTGTCCAGTTATCCTAAAGAAAACTCCGAACCACTGGGCCGCTTAGAAAATACCATACAATAGTTTACCAATTGGTTGCCTAAACATCTTCCAAGTTATAATTTGCAGACAAAAAGTAACCACAAATAAGTTTAATCCTATTTAAAGGTAATTAATACAGTATAAATCAAAAGATTTACCACAAATTTGTTGCAGATTGTTGAACTGAGGGGAAGATTATTGGGCAAAGAAACACACAGATGCCCAAATGGACATATGAATAAATGGATGACTGGACAATGGAAAGACGGGTGATTGGTAGAGGGATGGTAGGACAAACTGCTTAAATTAAATCCCATTCTTTTCCAGCCTGTGTAGAGACCCTTCACACACAAGGTATGAATGACAATGAGTTAATCATTAAATGAAATAATGCTTCTCTCTGAGGGGATACTGGCCTCTAAAAAACTGGAGCTAATGAACAGACATTATCATATCATTGTCGGATAATGAAGCTAATTTTTGTCCCCAATCACAGGGGCCCACTGCCGCCTTGGACAGGTTCTTGTGAAGGTCAGCCAAGCGTTTCTCAAGAGGCTGTCCATCAGCATATTGCTGTGCCTTGGGCGTATTACCCCACAGAGAAAGAAGATGCATGAAAAGCAAAACACAAAGAGAGAGACCTGGACAGGCAGATGGCAAAAAATCTTAGAAATCCCGGTTGCAGACCTTTTTTACTCTCCAAAGAGGACAAACAGACACAGAAACGCCTCCCTTAGCATTATCTTGATGATGAACTCAATCTCTGTCTCATTAGGCTTCCTAGGTTTTGCATTTACACAGGATTGATCTGATTTACACAAAAGTGCTGGCTAAGGCTTATATGCATCAATAAAGAGAAACAATGCTGATTTATTGATTGATTTAATGATTGATTCTAGAAATACAATGTGTTAACACGGGGGTCAAGGGGTGTGAACGCAGTGTAAATACATAATCTCAATGCAAATTAAAAAGGTTAAGCTCAATCAAACATTAGACAAACACACAAAAACAAATACAAAGAAAAAAAAATGCTGCAATTAGCAAAAGCAGTTACAAGTTAAGATAAGCTGCAAACTAGGGATGCATAAAAGAACTCCAGACCACTAGGGGGAGATAATGATCATATGGGACTAAAATATAGACATTACTATGCATTTATGTCTAAAGAGCAGAACCTTAGTAGAAACATAAATGGATGCCATTCAGATATCTGAAGATCTATAATAAAAGGTCATTTTTTCCTTAAATCTTTTTTAAAAACCTAATTCCTCTTAGCACCCTGTTTGTACCTTTAATGAGGGTCTAGTCCCATAGGAGTTGATGGTCATCTCTCTGGAGCCCTTCCATTAAACGACACTAGTTTGCGACTTTTCTTGACTCATAGATATTTTTGCATAAATTTTGTGTGCTTGTGTGTTAGCATCTTTATATATTTGCAGTGTTCTTTTGTGTTTGCAGCATGTTTTCACTATGCGACTATTTTCTGTGACTGCAGCTTTTCTCTTTTGCAGCATTTTTTTTACTTTGCATGTTTTTTGTTTGTGTGTTAGTCTCGTTGTGTTTGCTAGTTCCATATTTGAGTTTACAGGACATTTTAAATGTGAAATCATGTGTGTGCACCTTGTTTGCTCCCCTCAGCCATCGTATATCAATTAATCTTAAACTTATTTATATTTTTATGTAATTGAGTTTTTATGAGAAAGATCAACACAAAGAAAATAGTTGTAAAGTGTAATGAAAAAACAAAACGGTGTTTTTTTTTTTATATATAATTTTCACCAGGTGCTCGTAAAAACCCAAGTAATCCACACATCGCAAGAAACTAAATCAAATACAAAGAAATTAAGTTATATGTAATAATATAAAGTGCCAAAGGGAACAGCATATCAAACACTTCCTAATATTTGTTGGAAATAACATCTTCAAGAAAACGGTGAAGGTTCTCAGTCATCCAGGTCATGGTCAAGCTAGAAAAGTTGCCTAAACTGAACTTTCTTATCTTCAAGAAACCTTCCGAATGGAGAAACTAGTGACATGCAATGCTCAGATGGGATTTTTGTCCTTTTTTAAACCCATACGGTCTTTAAATCTTAAAATATCTTTTATAATTTACATTAAATATCATTTAGGTTGAAAATGTGACGTTGCAAAATGTGAAAAGAGTTTAGCGAAAATAATACTTTTGCCCAGCACTGTAGTTTCATTGCAGTCTGGTCACTTAAAGGGGCATGAATAAAAAATAAATAAATAAATCCCATCTGTTAAGGCTAAGGTCCAAAAAAAGCGCCTGCCATACATCTGCTAAGTGATTATTAAGACATCTTAAAATCGAAATATATGCAAAAATTTGAACAAGTTACAAGTTTTGGGTAAAGGGAATCAATTTAGGCCCTTCTTTAACAGAAGAAGGATGGTAAATATTTGTTAAGTCAGGGGTTTATGCTGTCGACTAATTAAATGTATATTTTTTTTATTTTTTACAGGATATAATTTTAATCTGAAAATATCTAAACTTAGACCATTAAATTTTCAAATTTCAACAAAACCTGTAGGATCTGGCTAAATCCTCTTAAGATGTGGATATTATTCGGATATTATAGGTTGTTGAATACTGGTGCACACTCACACCCAGTAGCATTTTATGCCCGGGAGCAAATGATTATAAGCTGATTAAAAACAGGCAGGCCCTGCCAAACAGCATCAAACACCCCAAACCTTCTCTGTGTGTGTGTCTTTACAGCAAGATTAGCAATCAACGGGGAAAGGGGGGGGTGGAGAAAATCTCCTTTATAAAAAATAATCACATGCAAAGCATTCTCACTCATCCTGGGTTGAATTTGGCAAGAGGTAAACACACACCCTCTCTCAGAGGAGCAAAGGGTGCCTGACAGCTGCTCTGCTCTCCTTCAGTCTGTGTCAGTCATCTTTTTAATGATGCCCTGTTGATACGCCCCCCCCCCCACACACAAACATAAACAGTTAATATAGACTATGTCCCATGCAGGACATCATAGAGGTTGTGGTGTGCCACCTGCCAATTACAGTGCAGACATCTGCAGGCAGGGCAGGGACAGAAGCTCTGGCTAACGCAACTCACAAACTAATTGCCTGCTGATGGACGATTGTTAAGTTCTCCATCGCTGCAGCTGGCCGGCACAAAGGCAGACTGAGTCTGAGCTGAAACACAACCACATTTACCTGAACATACTGTATAGCTGCAGAAACATTGAACCGATTTATTTCTTTGAACTGCTGTTTTTTTTCTTTTAATGTTGCTTTATTCTGATAATTAAACATCACTTTCTTTCAGTCTGTTAAAAGCTTAAATATAGTAAAACGTTGCATCACTAATGTTGGATATGTATTTTGTCAAATTATGAATGAAAAAGCAGCTCTATTGACAATGAACACAAATCAGGAAGTACACATTTTCACCAAACTGTAAAACTCTACTTAGTAAAATGACCATGATCTTGTTTATAATTAATTCACCCAGTAAAACCTTTAAAACGGAAAAATTAGCACTATTCACAATATCTAAAGGCAAGCCTTAAAATAGTTAATTTACACCCCATTTTATGTTTTGGTTAATTAATAGGTGTGCATTTTGATATACCTTTTAGAAGAGCTTCATGCAAACAGCAAAATTCGAATAAACCAACAACATTTTGCAAAAAAGTCTTTACACTCACTTGAGCTGCTATTTGACTTTTTTAAAAAAAAGGTGTAAATTTACTAAAGAGAAGATGGAACATTCATCAAATAATTTCTCACGTTTTAAATATTTACTTCGCATTACTGATCGGATGTTTCGGCCGCAGGCGTCCTGAATGAAGCATAGAACTTCTCTCTCGATGTCTCCGGATTTCATGACGTTAAATCATATATATTTAAATACTTGCTTGGCACTAAGGAGGTACAATTTGTGAATGTAATTAAAAGTTTTTAATTAAAGTAACTAAAATAAAACAAAATCTATAATGCAGCTTGTATTGCTCTGTGGTTTATGAATAAATGGGTGACTGATTATACTGTGAACTAGTCGCCAGCATTTTTTCCTGGGAAAATAAATTGAGAGTCTCCAAGCACAGCAAAATGTACCAAAATAACCAATACTTTAAGCACAAGTCTACATTAGATGCTGAAGCAGTTCTACTGAGGATGCAAAGCAGACTGATTCAGAGGAGGAGCAGATAGAGAAACGGATCAGAATAGCTTCTAAGAGTCCGGTAAAAAGTAGCAGAGGCAGTTAGATCTAGATTGAATTAACAACTACGAATAAATTCATTTCTCTCACAAGGAACATTTTAGCATTGTGGTAAATAGATAAGGAATGAGTGCTGACTGAGCCACCCTCTAGTCTGAAGCATGATGAAGTCCTTGGACTTGATACAAGCACCCGACATTAACCTTTTTAATCATATGTATTTTATATGTTCTACTATTTCACCCTTTAAAATAACAGAAGGGTTTCACTTTTTTAAAAAAATCCTTTTTATTATTATTTCATTGTTTTACTTCTTGTGATGCTTCAACTTTAAGTGTTTTACATCCACCTTGGCCTGAGGTCACTAGGAAACAAGAGTTGCTTTATCTCATTTGGATTTTCCTAACTGAATTCAAACTTGATCCCATTTTTTATAGTGTTTTCTACCTCGGGGACTAAGAGCCATTTTAAAGTCATTTAAATTTAAGAAAAACTTTTATAAAAATCAGTATTTAGACAGAGCCAAGACTGTCAGTAATGACACTGCAGAAGACATCAGTGAACATGCTGCTAATGTCTGCAAGCAAAAAAACAACAACACAGTTGGAGGTAAATCTAACAGAGAGAGAAAGACTGAGACTGTTTTCCTTCTTGACAAGATAAATCAGACAGTTTTTTGCTTTCCCGAATATTTACAGCAACATTTGAATCTATTTCTGTTCAGAGTCTGAAAAACCATAGGGTTGTCAAAATAAATCTGGATAAGATAGAGCAAGCATGGAGTACATTTTTTTGTCTGTTACCAGCATCAAAGACAGCTCACTGCAGAAATATTTCATATATTTTAAGACAATGTAAAGTATAACTTGACTGAAATACTTCTTTTTATCTGCATCTCTTTTTAGTTAGCTCTTTCGTCTTTAAAAACCAATGTATTACGCCCTATAATAAAAGCTTTTCATTACAAATTAGCCATGCCACAACCTCTTTTTCCACCACCAAACCTCTTTAACCATACTGTTTTACAGGCGTGTTTCTAGACAAAACTGGAGTTTTTATTGTCCAATAGGGTTGTGTAAGACTATCAAGGGTTAATGTAACAGTTAAATGGTTTCCTTGAATTCCCGATTTGATTTCAAAAGGCTGTCTTCACGTATCCATGGTTACCTTTAGATCAGCGCAGTTGTTTTGGAGCGCATGCTCTGATAACCTGCTGTCAGTTCTGATTTGATGCCCAGTCAGCCATACTGGACAACAAAAGAGGATGTGGAAGAAAAGTCAAAGAACCTTGCAAGCTTTCAGAGCCTACAAGAAATGTAGAGGATTATGGTCCCTTACTGGGAGCCTGTGAGAAGACTTCAAAAGAAGGTATTAAGGGAATAAATCAGATTCCTTTTTGCTGAAAATGATTAAAATAGCAGGAAATTTACCTCATTTTCAAAACAGAAATGAAAAAAAGTGATATATAAATAGGTCCCATTGATAAAGATCCAGAACTATTTTAGCTTTTGATCAAAATCAAAAAGGGAAAAAAATATATCAAAGTATTCTAGGAAATATGTATGGTGTGTTGTTTTTTTTGTTGCTTTTTTAATCATCGGAGGTTGGTCATTTCATGCAAACGCATGTTTTTATACCCAGCTATGGATGAACATGATGCAAATTCTTCATGGCCCAGAAATGTCGTGCTTCACAAGAAGTTCAGAACTCCTGAGGAGTATTTCAGAAAAGTTGTTCAGAAAAGCCTGACTAACACGCCCAATTCTGACTTGAAATCTAAGCTTGGATTAAGAGCAAACCTTTTAAACTCTGTCCACAGTGTTTGTCAGTGCAGTAACCAAACCCACTTCAAGTTTCTGACCAATCGCACAACGTTCTTTAAACATAACACAAGAAAAAAGTTTTTTTTACTTAAATGTAATGTAAAGAACAAGCTGCAAAGTAGAAAGAACAGATGTCTCTACCATGCAAAGGAATTATAGGACTTCACTGTTATCACAGTGGCTGAAATGTGGGAAAGATGTTTGAAAGAAAATGAAGGGACAGCATTCAATAAACCAAAAAAAGTGATTTATATAATCACTTGAAAAGTAGAAAAAAAACCCATCAGGTTTTCTTGCCTCTTTCTATCTATGGTTAAAAAAAAAAGCTCTACTCTTAGGATGGTAGCGGCAAAGTGCACCAAGTGCCAAACCTAGCTAAAACGAGCTAAAACTTGTAAAATGATCTCCATTTAAAGTCTAACTTAAGGCTTTACTAAACTAAACTAGATGGTATGCAGAATCATGTGAGTTTGAGAGAAAAACACCCTGAAAAACTTGAACTAAGAGTTGTATTGGTGTCATTTATTTTGAATCTAAACGAGTATAACATAAAACATTTAGGTACCAGCATTTTTTAATCAATTATTACCATTTTTTTTTTACCTTTACGTCTTTCCTTAATACAGCCAGCGTTTTCGCAATCATTTTAATTTCTGTAGCCCATTTAAAACACTTGATGTTAAAGTTCTTAGGGGTCAAAAAACAAAAATAAAGGGCCAACATTAACTAAAAAACATATAAAAATCGAACAGGATAAGTTATCACTATATAGCCATAATTTACAGAGATTTAATGGTCTGTAGGGTGCATTTTTAAATAAATAAAAAATGTAAGTTATATTATTTTCAACATCTTTCTGCAGCACTCGGATAAGAAAACAAGCATAAAAAAGATAATATGGCAGAATCAGGTCAGCATTGTTTATAACAGAGGTCCAGACATCTTTAAAAGATCCTTACCTTGCTGATGTGGAACTCAAGACGTCTCATATATCTTTCAATGCTCTTGATTTGCTGCAGGAAAAAAAACACACACTTAAAACACTTTGGCAACATGAAGTTTATAGATCCAGAAACGGTGACTGAGATATGCCACTTAATCATAACTTTATGACCAACAGGTGAAGGGAAAACAGGAACAAATCTTGGCTACCGGAACCTTCTGATGAGGTTGGATTGTTATTAAAGAATTGGACATTAGGTATTGGCATTTAAAAAGATTAGTTGCACATTAAGATGGCTTGACAGCTATTGATTTATAAGCAATTGTTGCATTTGATGAGCAAAGATTCCCCTGTGTTGTCTGATCTGACCTCTTTGATCAAAGCAAAACTGATCAATTCCAATCAGTAGCTAAAAGTTATGTGCATTGCTCACATTAATAAATGCATCTAGACTCAGTCAATATTCTCTGACTGACAGTAGACTCGATAGAGAAGCAGCTTTCAGGTGTTATACATCTTTAATCTGGAACAAACTCAGACAATTTTACTGCACATCTAGTCTGATGTTTTTTATCATGTAAAGCATTTAGAAGTGCTGCTTAAATATGCAATACTTATTCATTGTTACTACTTGACTTACTTACTAGAGTCATAATTATAGGTGGAAGACCGCAAATTTTTGGTGTAAAATTGGTCTCAAGGTATGCATGATAAACCCCAACAAACTGAGAAACTCTAGGATGTTAAAAGCAGTGGCAGGAAAGTAAATATAATAACTTGATTGACTGGTGTAAAAAACATAGAACTATTTTAACTAAAGTAGGTAATTCATGCCTGAAAAGAAGAACAAGTCAAATGATTGGACTGAAATTACATTTTATACACTGTATATAACATATTTAGATAAAATATTGATGACCGTCACCTGTAGCTAATTTCCTTTCTTATTTTTTCCTCTTATTTTATGTATTGTTTTACATTTATTCCGCATCCGAATTGTCTAAAAACCTACACTAATAGTCTGGCTCCATTCCACACAAAACCAAATTCAAACGACACAGAATCTTCTTAAAATAGTTAAACCCAAGTTTCATTGGCTTACCTTGTCGAGATCATACAGCACTCCCTAAGAAATAACATCAGAGTGATGAAAAGAAACACGTTAAACAATGTTTTTAAATAGAGTAGTCATACAAATAACACATTCATTTATTTTACACTAATATTAGCATTCAGGATGTTCATCAGGGTTAAATTCTTTCATAAATCTCACCAGGCGAGAGTTCCTCTTCATGTCTTTCATTAGAGATGTGAGTTTATCCAGCTCCGTTTGATGGACTTCAAGATATTCACTAAACAGCCAGAAAAAGGAAACAGCTAAACAATATAATTTCATAAATCATCTTCTCAAAGTGAATAACTGAAATAAAATTAATGAAATAATTGTTAGGACTTTAAAGAATGAATAGGAAATGGTGAGTTACTCACTCCAAGCCTTGTTTGAGCGCTGTGTAAACCTCCTCCAGCCGTTTGGGTTGTGGCTCTCTGGAGCTGCTGCTGCTTTTGTGGCCCGACAGGTGGGGCTTCTTAGGCTTGGACTGAGGCTTCTTGGGTACAGCAGAGTTTCCCATAAAGGAGTTACACCTGCACACAGTGATACAGATGGGGACTATATATTTAACCAGGACAAAGACTGACCAAGGATAGACTTTAAACCAAGGTAAAGGCGGGGCTACCACCTGTCCAGAGCATGAATTTAATTACGTAACAAAGCATTTGCCAAGATATGGAGTGTTTGTGCCACTTTTATATGTCTATTAATCAAACATTTCAATCCGAAAAAGGTAACCTGAGCTAATAGCAGTTTAAAAATAATGATTTAATTTCATTAAGGGGGAGAAAAAGGCTTTTCACTCCAAACTTTTCCTATTTGACAAAGCATTTGCTAAACCTTACACTGGTTGTGCCATACCTGATGTTCCCCACTGTCAGCCAGTGTTTTTAGCATCTGGAACCGAGTGTTTCACATCTCAACAAAGGACAGTTAGTCCAAGCTGGTCTTTAAAGAACTTTTTAACTAAGCAACATTGAAGCAGGAATGCCAGTCAAGTCGTCTCAGTCCAATATAGGGCAAACTAAGGGCCACACACTGATGGATGGACTATATTTATGGTTCTATCAGTTTTATCAAAGAAGCAGCAGATTAGCTCAAGATCGTCACACTGCCTCGTTTGACTGTGTATGATGTTCTGTTTATGAGAGGCAGTGCTACCCGATAAAAGGGACATATTGTCTCTTTGCTAATGTGAGACGGGTCTTTGTGTTCTTTCTTAAAGGTCAGCCTTGTTTTCTGAAAATCTCTCAGGTTTTTATTATGATACCAACTCCAATCTTAAAGGGACGTGGAAAATGCCCTATATATGATTTAATGAGGGGGTTCTTTTAAGCTTCTGGATATGCTCTATACTCACCCTTCCACCTGGTCTGCCAGGTTGGGATGTTCCTAAAGGCTTCCTTACTGTGTCCCATGTCTGGTTTAAGGGCTCAGTTTAGACACACTGAGAGCCAGAGGAATGGCTCCACAACCCTTTCAGGTTGAAAGATGTAAATAAATGTATTCCTGACATGATTCTTATTGTCATCTCAAGTGAAGAACATTATTTGCGCTTTTACATCTTTAGGAATACCTCATGTTTTAAGACTGTTTCTTTCATAAGTGACTTTTGTTTTCCCCATTCTAAAAGTCAGCCAATAAAAGGGTTAAAGTGTGGAAAGAAACTTTAAGCTCACCTGTGCAAAATCAAAGAGGAATAAATTTTTGATTTAAGCAGATTGGCAAGTTGCCTTTTCCACATTTAGTAGAGTCAGATTAAAGCTTTTCCTTCATAAAGTGATTATTTGAAAACTAGTTGTTAATCACCCTGGTTATCTCTGTGTGATATTCACATGTGTTTAATGATCTTTATTATTAAAGTGTGACAAAAAAAACCAAATCATAAGAATTTAAATTTGCAAGAAGAGGGAAATATTTTTTCAATAGCTTTGCAAATAATGAATACATAACCCTTTGGGTCTCAATATAATCAAGTCAACAAATCACATTTCCATCTGAGAATCTAAATAGTGAAGCATCTTATCAGTCTTAGCAAGCGTGTGTGAAACAGCACGCATGTGTCCCTTTCTGTGAAGTGACGTTTCCTCTTCCAGGCCTCAATACTATTAACAGACCTTAAAAGGTCATCATTTATCCTGCAACAAAGAAAGTTACAGAGCAGAGCCAATAAAGTGCTGAACAGTCACTGAGATTCATCCATCTCCTTCCCAACGATGACCCACAAAGAAACCTGGACTAATTTAAAACGAACACAACACATTAGGTATAACTAAACAAAGATTGGGTGTGGAAGAAAAGGGAGAAAAGCTTTTAAAAAATATTATTACAATGATTTTAATTATGATTGATATACTTTTTAAAGCTACAATGTGTGATTTTCAGCGACATCTAGTGGTCAGACTGAGCGACATGAACCGCTCCCCAGAGCCTTCCAGATACAAACATAGAGTTTGTCCGATTTTAAGGAAATAATCTCCCCTAACATCCTCATATCAAAATAAAGACGGATCCTCATCCAGATAAACAGTTTCAGTAGTTTCAAATGTGTATATATTGTTCTGATCATAGATAACAGTGAGTTTAGGCAAGCAGCTATTTTCTTACTCAAGAAAAATAACATACACATGTCTTAATGTCATATTCTCTTGTCTTTCCTCTTTTGAATAGTAACTAAGTAAAAAATCCCTGTTGTGTCAAATTTATAAATCTGGGCAACCTAAAATGAAAGGGTGTCAATAACTGTGACACCAGTAATTATGTAAAACAAAAATTCCTTAGCATGGGATAAAATCTGAGAGACTACAAAGTGTATAACTCAGCAAACAGCCCGATAGAGAACTGCTGTCATCTTTTTCTAGCTGAGCCCACATTTAAATAGAAATAAGAGTGAAATGACTAATGGACAATTAGGACTGTTTTTAGACAGACATTATATAATCTTACTGACTTCACTCTAAACTAAATCAGCATGTAACCTCAACTTGGTGTCGGTTTTAAGATGGTCTATTATCTATGAGCCAGTTTAAACTTTCAGGATGTCTCATCTTTGTTTTACAAGCCGCATCACGGAGCTCTTTCAGCTTTATTTGATGTCATCAGAGGAAACTCGTCTTTTTATATTCACAGTGTGACAGCCAAATTATCACTTACAGCAGAACATTATTCTAAAAAATAGTATATGAATAAGAGTGATTTTTTTGTTCTTTTTCTCTCTTTCCCAACTTGTTAATTCATTTGCTGATAGACTTCCTCAAGAATTAAAAAAGATTAATTATCAAGGTAATATACAGTTGTGGTCAAAGGTTTACATACACTTGTAAAAAACATAATCTCATGGTTGTCTAGAGTTTCCAATAAGTTCTACAAGTCTTATTTTTTGTGATAGAGTGATCGGAACACATACTTGTTTGTCACAAAAAAGATTTATAAAGTTTGGTTCTTTCATAAATTTATTATGGGTCTGCTGAAAATAGTATTTGTTTAATACCAAGTGCTCCATGATAGATGTGCCACTGGCACATGGGTAGGGATGCAAATCAGAACTTTTAAACAGAAAACAAAACAAAATCTTGTAATTGACCACAGTAGAAAAATTTAACCCGGTTTTCTTTTCTATTACCCAGAATGTTTTTGCATTAATACAGAGAGAATGTTTATAAACCATTCAGATGTCCCACATTTCTTTCTGTTCTCTCATTAATCCATTATAAGTTACACTCATTCTACCCAATCATGGTTTTCAAAAGTATTACAGAATTAGCCAACATGTTACATTTTCTCCACCTCATCCTAATGATCCTACAGTCCCTTTAGGGACAAAGAAGTCATCAACTCCAGTTCTGGATGAGTTGAAACATGCAAGCTGAGGTTTATGCGAAGTTGCCACAAATGTAGGGCAACCCTGCATCAAACCGCTGTTTAGCCTTGGGGTCAGATGAGCTGTATACTGCAAAAGGTTTCTTGACACAAACACGCATAGAGGAATGCATGCCGACCTTTCTATGCCAACTAATGCATTTCATTTTGCACCCTTGCACAAAAAGTACAACGTCTGTAGGATGCAAGCATGCATGAATGCCTGCTAAGCTGCACATGGGGACACGCATGAACAGTCTGTCTTATCACTCGTACAGACTGTGACACATCCAGTGGCTTCGGAGGCCATATCTCTGCAGCTTTCCACTTCACTCATTATCTGAGTGTAACTTGTCTGCCACTGCGAGTCGCCCACACACTTGAGTCATTCCAACCAATCATACAATTCACTGTCTGAGCAGAAGAAAAGAGAGCAAGAGCGTTTTCTAATGGGTTCTCTCAGCAGGACCAGGAAGACAAGCAAGCAGCGACAGCCCAAAGGAAACGATTGTGATTCTGATTCTGGGATGGGAATGTGCTTCATCTCCAGAAGAAGGAGTCAAAGAGAAGGAAACAAAGAAGGAAATCTTTTTTTAAAGACCCTTATTTATCTCTGATAAATAACTGCAAGAAGCTTGAGGAGCAAAGAGGCTTTCAGCAGTTTTCACCACACAGATTATATGTACAGATGGACGGAGGATGTAGCATATTTTCCAAATAAAATTTCCTTAAAAAGGACTTGGATCTAGTTCCACAGCTAATCAAACTTTTTTTGTAGAACCCAGAACAATGAAAAGTAGAGGGACATTTTAGGTCTACTTGATTGAAAACTAAAAAAAAACAGAACAAAAAAAGCAAAATAAAGCACAACATTTAAAGGTAGTCTAGCAAGATCAACATTTGCAGTGAAACATGTCACTGGCTCCTGGTCTACATTCTGATTTCAATGATTTTATCCTGGAAAGCTTGAAAAGTTGGACGTTTGACCATTGATTAACTTCAGACTGAAGCGGGTTTAGAAGAAGAATCGGTGAGAGCGTTGTGTTTGTTTTCCCACTATGTTCAACCCTGTCAGACAGTCAGACCAGTCAGGAATCGTACTTGTAGGTCAGTGCCCTCAGGGATCTTCAAAAAAAAAAACCTAACACTTATAACGGAGAGCAACACAACACCTAATTTAACTTCTTAAGCAGTACAACTTAACTCAGCCCTAAAATCTACACATGTGATGTTGCAGCTAATTAATTATCTTGGCTACAAAGAAATATCAGAGGGTCTTTAAGGTCATAAAGTTCATAAATGTTGAATAAAATATTTCTCATTTAAAAAACTTGAGCTTTGCTACTCCATCTTGACTCAGTAATCATTCAGTAATGATGTCAGCCCACAACGGCATGACTGTTTATACAGATTACTGACACTTTTCATCTTCTCCCACTGTTGAAGACATCTCCCTTGACAGATTTGATGCTATTCTTGAGCTCTATTCTTCTTCCTTAATGAGGCGTGGAGATGCACGTAGACACAGAATTGCAAACAGACTTGTGCCCTTAGACTTACCTCTTTGCATCTGCACATGTTACCAGACTTTGAAGACCCTCACAACAAGCGAGAATGCCTTGAGAGGGAGCAGTGTGCAGGGTTGGGTTTCGATAAACTTTAAATTAGCAACTCATCAAAGAGATCCTTTAAAAACAGGGCTTGAAATCTTTTATAAAAAAGCTAGAATCATTAATAGCAGTGGCAAACTTTTTCTAAAAGGGTTAGAATTACTTTATTGTGATCACAACATTTCCCTGCAATCATTTTTGCACCTCTTCCCCGAGAACAAAGATACAATTTTAAACATGCACCTTGCTTGAATCTGTTGCTGAACATAAAACTCTTAGATCTATTTTTTTTTAAAATATTCATATTCAAAACAAAAAAAAAAAAAACGGACAAAATGCTTTAAATCAATAACAAATAAAAAATCAAGAGCAAAAAAAAAAAAAAATCAGCATAACTGATTGATTTAACAGTCGAATATATGTAAAGAAAAGAAAGAAAAATATTAACCTATGATGAGGGTACAGATGCATAATAAATTGAATTCAAAACACATTTTAAGCATAGGAAACATGGCAAATTAAGAGGACATTTATGATATTGGATGCAATTTTTGGATGGTTATAATCATTAGGTTGTAATCCCACTCTGTTGGACAATATTTGGTCATCTGGGTGCATCATCAAAAACTAATAGAAGTCTTAGTGAAGAAGTTTAAGGACAGATATAAATAAGATCTTATTTTTGTTGGGAAACAATGACAATAATCTATGTAAATTCACCAACTTACCCCTGACTTAGATATTTTCATGAAAACTAGAAAAACACTTGGAGGACGCAGACCTCCGCCAAGCAGCTTGTTTTGTTTGTCCGTCTGTTTGTTTTTAAAATAACTTGAAAAATGTAGGGTGGATCTAGCTACAATTTTCACAGAAGGGGCGTATTATAACCATTGACAAATGATTACATTTTGGTGATGACAAGACCCCCCCACCACCAAAAATGAAAATATGAACTTGCTCATGTTTTAGGTTTTTGCTTACCGAGAACGCCGCTCCTGCAGCGTACTGAATCCAGCAAACGACTGGCTCCGTATGATGCCGTTGGGCCCGCCGGGGGAGTGTGTGCCAGCCGCCATGATCTCTGGGACACGGGAAGAAACTCCTGCAGGAGACACAGATAAGTGGCTGCTTCAGTTTAGAATTTACAGATTCCCCATACAAGTCTGAACCTTTCCAGAGTTCCTAGACCTTCCCTTTTACTGTAAAATAGCAAACAATAATAGCCACTGTTAATTTAAGGAAAATGTTCCTGAAGTTGGTTGAAGGGAGGAAGAGAGTGAGGCAAGGAAAAGAGGATGGACAACATGAGGACAACAGGAAATAATAAATTCTGGAACCACAAACATTTCTCCACATTCTTATTCGCTTCTTTAATATATATTTTTTTCTATTCTATATTTTTCCATATCTGTCCTTACTGAATATGAACCCCCCAGGTCTAACTGGCATTGTGCATTGCAGCACCGGATTAGGCACCCTGTGGATGAGCGGCATTCAAAGCCTGTGCTAACACGTCTTCTTTAGGTCTCTGTATCACCGCATCGATACAAACACGCGTAAGCTGTTACTGCTGCGCCTCAGGCAGGTTCCCCAGTCGAACCACTCAGTCACTTTTGTCAGCTGTGCAGGTAGTTTACATCTAAACTAAAGACCACACGCAGCTCACCAGTCTCACATCTGTTCTCAAAGTATTTTTGGCCACACTTGACAATTTCTAACGACACGTCTTCCTTTGGCTTAGCAGACCAAATCTGATGTGCAACAACTCCTCAAAAGCTGAGTTATCTAATCAGTCACTCTTGAAGCTGAAGCATCTTTTATTACCTTATCTATATTTACCAGCAGCAGATTTCTATCCTTTTTTTTCCTTAAAGGAAAGGATGTAGAAAGCAGCGTGACTGACGGGAACACTTGCGAAGGGAACTGAAAATAGACGGAAAAGAATCTAAATATAGTCGTCAGATAATGATGTGGCAAAGATCAGGTGCCCAAAGAGAGTCTTCTGCTGAGACAACTAAATCACAGCTTCAGCTGGAGAGAAAGCACTTTTAACGTCTAAATCGCTGCACAAGTAGCAGGGGTGGATATTTTAAACTCCAAAGGAAGTCTGAAATGTCATTCAATTTCTGGTATGAATGACACAAAAACAACAACAGTAAAAGAAACATGACTGCTATTACTGATTATGTAGAGATACTTGCACAAGTGTTTGCACCCTTTGAACTTTTTTTTTTTTTTTACAGTTTTACATCACAAAATTGTGAAGAGTAAAGAAAAAAATAAGGCCAAGTTTTGTTTCTGTTATACAAATAAACATCGGAAAGGTTGTGGCATAGATTTGGATTTAGTCTGGATTGAGTCCTCTGACACCCGTAAATAAAATCTAGCTCATCTGTGGGTAATTTAACCTAAATATGAAGGCAGCCCTACTGAGAAGGAACAAGAATTAAAACAAGCAAGAAAAAATACAGATGGGTCAGGGAGAAAGTTCTACAGCAGGTTAAAACATGGTGTTAAAAAAACATCTCAAGCTTTAAGCACATGATAGACCACAGCTCAACCCATCATTTAAAGACTAGAGGGCCTGATACAACTGCAGACCTCAGCCACCTTAAATCACAGGCTTTAGAGGGGCAGGATTACACCAAGATAAAGCAAAGAGGACAATGGTAACTTTGGAGGAGCTGCAAAAATCTACATCTCAGGTGGAAGAAACTGTTAACAAGACAACCATAAAAAAATCTTTTGTGAAAGAGTGGCAGAAAGACTATTTGGGTTCAAACCAGCTGGTGAAACATGTGGAGAAAAGAGTCTAAAATGAAGTTTCTTGACACAAAAAGTAAACCGGATATTGTACCATAACCTGAACCTGAACCCACCCCATCTGTGGTGACACATAGTGATGGCAGCATCATGCTGTGGGATTTTATATCTTCAACAGTGGGTGTGTTTCCATCAGCTTGGTCTAATGTGCTTCTTAAAGCATCTAATAAAAAAAAAAATTGGTAGAAACGGCAAAATTTGACAAAACTCAAATTCATGACAAAGTTTTTACACTTGCTTGAGGTGACTTTTGGCTTTTGTGAAAAAAGGTTAATGTGCAAAAATGGAGCAGATCAGCAAACTTTTAGCTCATATAACTGATGAGCTGTTTCAGCACTGAGCTTCTTCCCTGATGTTCCTATTATGCATGTAAAGATGGTTGGAAGCAACATCTCCATTACTAGCTGACATGTTAAAGTAAGAACCACTAGCAACACATTCATTAAAAACTGTATAACTGATCTGTGGTCTATGCTAGATTGCAGCCTATACTTCCTGTTTATTACACCAATGCGAGGCAGTGTAGCGTTAACGATAATGTATCATGACATCATGCTTTGTGTCACTTGGTTAATTAGCTTCAAATCAAATGGAAACTCTAGAAATTTGCATTTCCTTTTTTTCTGACTTTTAAAAGTTTGCTTAAAATTCACATTTTGGTTGGATGTGGAGAGAGAAGATAGCTCAAATTATTAAGAATACTGATGGAATTTAACACCGGATGGTCCTCAAAAGTATAAAAAGCTTCAAACAGATTAAGAATGGGGCGAGGTTTATCTCTGATGCTGAACTGAACATCCAGCCAGACGTAAATTGGAAAGGCCCAAAACCAGTCCTGCTGGGATCATAGCTGTAAAGACTTAGGTACCCAGTTTAGATTAAAGTATACTTAAGTATTTCTCAAAGAATAATATTCAATCTCTATATATTCAAATGCTGGTACAGATATACCCCATTTCTGAAGCCCTAATTGCATTACCTTTTGTTGGTCTCTCACATTAAAATGGTGATTTGTGGTTGTAATTATTACACCACTGTTTTTGTGAAAGAAAAAAAGAGCCATAAATAGTATATAAAGTAGGATATGGAGAACATAGAAACAGATTCTTTATTTTGTTTGGTTTATTGAAAATAATGGATTTAGCTGAGCTTCAGTCTTTGATAATAATTGGTAGAGAAAAGAATAAATATCTACCAGAAAAGTTACAGAACATATTCGAATTAGAACAGTAGAACTACAGATGCTGATAGGAGTTTAAACCCAGGTGTGGTTGGTTAACGTAGAAACAAATGTATATTTCTGCAGGTGGTAAACTACAGAAATGACAAAATGTTACGTTGAAGAGTTTTATGAGTATTTTCCAGTTCAAGGAAATGCTTAAATAAGTTAGAATTAGATTTTATGCACTGGAAGATGTTGTTGGTACTTAATAGAAACATTTGCACAGAGAGGGACAGATGTTACAAATTCATCTTCTTCCTGCTGCTTTTCAT
>JAUZNJ010069519.1:0-25988 GCA_034780135.1 Jordanella pulchra
ATATGTTTCATTATATGTTCATTATCTGTTTTATGTTGCACGACTGTACCATAAAAAATTCCTAGTTTGTGAACTCCCTTACTAACAATGGCAATAAACCCTATTCTGATTCTGATTCTGATATAATTCCTGCAGTTCTTTATAGGTCCAATCGTTTCATACAAAGCTTCAGACTCTGACTAGGCCACTGCAACGGCTCTGTTCTTTGCTTGTTCAGACATTCTGGGTGTTTGGGAGTGTTGTTTTAAGGACCCAGATTGCTTCCTTCCTACTTTCTCGTTCTTACTCTAATCAGTGCCGGTCTCATACTGATTGCTTTATGATCTCTCTCCCCAGACTCCTCCTCCGGCTCTTCTAGGGGGAAGCCTGAAGTGCTCCTATGTTGGCAGAGAAACCTGGCCCCTCCTGGGTCATGCCCTGGTCCTCCTCCTGATGGGATATGCCTGGAGCATCTGCCAACTGAAAAAGATGTTTGATCCTCCTCAATGACTCCCCTGGATGTGGAGGAGAAGCTGCTTACTCGGATCTCTCCAAAGCCTCTTTCCCTCTCTCACCAGAGCTGCTCCATCTTTATCGAATGTAAACCGGTTGTTTCGGTTTGTTATTTCAGACCTGACTGGCGTGGTGTGTTGATGTCCTTATGTTGCACTCAGTGATATCACATAAATTAGTGGGTCAACTCGGCTCTGCTGTCACCACTAAATGCCGATCAGAACCGATCCGTTTGAAGGCGATTATAACCCGGGTCGTTAACCTGGTTTGAAACTGGTCAGTGAGCTGTTTCTACTGCCACTAAAAGCTGATTGATACCAGTGGGATAGGGGCTACTAGAGGCTGAGCCCAGCCCCCCTGCAGAGGAAGCTCATTTCAGCCGCTTGGATCCAGGATCTGGTTCTTTGGGTCCTAAATGAATGACCATAGGTGAGGGTAGAACGTAAACAGATGGGTAAATCAGAGCTTTGCATTTTGTCTGAGCTCAGCAGACTGGTTCAGCATCTGCATTATAGCATCAGCCGCACCGATCCATCTATCCATCTCCACCTCGATGATGAACAAAATCCTAAGATATTTGAACTGCTCCACTAGAGACAGGAACTCTCCTCCAACCTGAACAGAAATCACCTTTTTCCAGTGGAGGAGCTGATCTTCATTTATTTATCCTTAACATCTGGTTTAATGTCTCTGGGTAGTTGGAAACTTTTGGTGTTTATGGAGATTCAATTACTTTTTAACTGTAGATTTGTCTTCAGTTTGAACCATCTGACTTTCTATCAAAGTTAAGTCAGGGTGGCCCCCTTATATCCCTCCCTGTGATATAGAAGGAAATTGATCGTAAAGCTACAGGAAAATAGAACCAGAACTCGACCCGGATGAGCTGAGCTTCAGACAAACAACCTGACAATTGTTTTGTGAAATAAGGACAAACTATATTTGACTGATTTAGGTGGCTGTAAGGACATTTAAGACATAATATATGAATATATTCCCTGTTCCTTATTTCTACTCTTATTTAAGCAAAACAAAAGAAAACCTGAAACCTAAAAATACTCAAAAACTATTTTTTTTAAACAGAGATGGTTTGTTCAAATTCGGCCTCTGACAGTTTTCCTCTTTTTGAATTAGCTGTATTTTTTCAAACAACCCGAGTCACCTTTGTAATCAGGGAGACTGTCTTCACATCCGCACTGAATAACAAACGCAGTGATTTTAAAGAGACCCGCCATAATTACTGGTCTGAGGCTCGTCATTCTGTACGGTTGGAGTCTGAAGCACCCGATGCAGCTGAGCTGCTCGTCCAGGGAGGCTTGAAGCAGCGGCGCTCCACCTCCTCCTGTTCTGTCCACTGCTACGGCGCCCAGTTCTGCATCAGTAGCTCAGACTACAGAGACGTGCTTTCCGGGGAAAAGTGTGAGAGACGCTGCCTCTCTGAAGAGCCCTGCAGCTGCTGATGGGCTGTGACATTGTGGGATATCTCCATCCCTCTGAGGAGATAAAGGAGCGGAGCAGAAAGAGGAGGGGGAGGAGGACAGGTTTGGGGTTTTTCAGCTCCTATAGGCTGCCAGAGCCTCGGGCACCAACACATACATATATGATAATGAAATGCCACGTCTTTCATTGGAGGG
This sequence comes from Jordanella pulchra, assembly GCA_034780135.1. Classification (NCBI taxonomy): domain Eukaryota; kingdom Metazoa; phylum Chordata; class Actinopteri; order Cyprinodontiformes; family Cyprinodontidae; genus Jordanella; species Jordanella pulchra. The sequence goes on from JAUZNJ010069519.1 coordinate 2,124, forward strand.
AGACATTTTAAAGGGCACCAGCAGAGAACTGTCCCTGGGCTCTAGGTGGCATCACAGACCAGGACAGCCGTGTTGGAGCAGCAGACGCAACCCTGCAGATCCTCAGAAACCCGGATTAAAATTCAGCTGTGAAGGAATCATAACACAGAACACCGAGCGACTCCAGTGAGTCTCCCTGCTTTATCAGGCCTCTACAGTCCTCAAAAGAATTAGCAGTTAATTAGTGCATCCTGCTTTCTTATCGTGTTTTTCTGCTTTCATTGTGTGTATTTGTGTCTTTGTCTTACACTGCAGAACCGCGATGCTAAGTGCGAAGCCCTCTAACCTTTAAAGGCCAACAGTTTGATAAATCTACAACAGACGATGAAACTGTGCTGCTGTGCAGGTTTAACTAACAAAAGGAACTTTGAAATGTTTATTCAGGATATTTCCTTATGAAAACACTAACCTATCATCAAACATCATCATAACTCATTTTAGCAAACCAAATTAAAACATTTGCATTTCTTCCTACAGATAGATCTACATTAAGCTGACAGTTATTAGCAGTAAAGTTGGAGCATTTAAACAAAAGTTAAACCAGAAAATGATGATTTCACCTGTCTGCTACTGATACACAACAAAGGAAAGATCTTAAATGTTGAAACTGATCAACTTGTTTTTTCATGTAAATATTAGCTCATTTTTATTTTGATGATTCTAACATGTTTATAAAAACTGGAACAGAGTCAACAGTGAGTGGGGAAGTCTGGAAATGCTAAACGGAAGCGTAACATTCAGGTGTTCCACAGGAGAGTTCTGTGATTCAGTGGAGAAGGGGCATCTACGAAAGACTCAAAGGGTGAGTTTCACCACTTAGTGAACACCATGTTCACTAAGTGCAGAGGATTCAGGGATTTCATCACCTACTAAATAATAATACCCAAAGATTCAGAGAAGCAGCTGAAATGTCAGCAGGTTTACAGAAAGCAAGATTGAATCCAGTTTGATCCTCTGAAGGAAACAGTCGTTCTCTACAGGAACCAGTGAAACCTCCACCGTGCAAAGAGAAAGCCTTAAACCAGCAGCACACAGCGATCCAAGAAGAAGAAGAGTGGGGACACCTGTCTACGACTGAGCAGGTGGATGCAGGCTGTGGAGCGACCGAAGGTAGTAAGGGAAAGAATTTCACCTGTTGAGGTGAAAACTTAAACAACACTTGAAAGCTGCTTGTTGGAACCTGATACCTTCATCATCGTCACCTCAGACACAATAAGGAGGTTTCTTCCTCCACAGCCCTCTGACTCCCTTCATGCACTCTGGGTGTTGGTGACATTGTGCCAGAAACTTTTGGTATTTCATCAACGAAGCTTCGTAATTAGCGAAGGTTAAAACTACAGCCAGTAAAGGTGATGTAACCCGGAGGTGAACACGGCTCTGATCAAGATGTTTAGAAGCTGTTTTGCAAGCATCAAAGTTCTTGTTTTGCTTTGTTTTATCTTATTTTAAAATGTTCCAAATTTGAATTTAAAAATGTATATTTCAGAAATAGGTCCTGATATTGAACGTGATAATTTAAGCATCACAGTTAGAGCTCACGATACGACGGCTGATACACGCATATGTTTGCTGATTCATTCAAGCACTCAGCAGCCATGCTTTGAAATCACCTTAATTTATTTAGAAGTAAACATTAATTTAAACAATTGTTTTTTTAAAAAAAAAAAAAAACTTCATCAAAAACGTTGCTGTTTTGGGGCGTGCAGGTGGTGCAGTGGTTAGCGCGCACGACCCATGTATGGAGGCCTTAGTCCTGGACGCGGGCGACCCAGGTTCGAATCCGGCTTGTGGTGCTTTCCCACATGTCTCTCCCCCTCTCTCATCCCCCCTTTCCTGTCAACCTACTGTCAGAAAAACGAGCCACTAGTGCCGTGAAAAGCTCAAAAAAAAAAAAGAAATGGAAATGTCAAGAGTTCAGGTTAAAACATTGTTTCCTACCATCCTGATCAAGACACTAAAGAATAAATGTCCTTTTCTCACATCTAGTGGAAGAAAAAGTTGTTTTTTTGGAGTCATCAGGTCCAGACTTTCATTCAATTCATCAAATAGGTCAACTTCTTAGGCTGAGTCGGGTCTGCATGGCGGCCTGCAAACCTGGTCTCTTATTCTATGGGTTTAGCAGAGCAGAGCTCACACTACAGTTAGCAATAGAAGCTGGATTAGACCATCGCCGCCATCCCGACTTCACACAATGACGCCATGGAGCAACACATCAAATCGACTTTTATTGTCAAATAGTCGACTTGGAAAAATCCCAACCTGTTAATGTCCTACATGAGACAGGGATAAATGTGTAAACCTGATGTATAGTTCCAGAAAATAAAGAGCAACATGAAGTTTTACATTAGATCTTTACCAAATGCTAGAAGAGAGGAAATGCTATTAAACAGAGTACAGCACATGAAGTATTTAAAGTAAAAATGTAAGATTGTAAATATATCCTACAGAAACTTGATGGAAGCTGTTTCCAAAATGTGCCTCATTTCTTTACAGACACAGCAAAGTGTCTCCAGCATGTCGACAAGATGCAACAGCAGCTCAAGGTTTGTTTTCCGAGGTTAAAACCTGTTTCTGGAGTTTTACTGAGTAAGGTGACTGCAGAGCAGGAGACGTTTTCCTGTTTCTTTGGTTTCCAGGAGAAAGCCACATTGTTCTAAACCAAATTCTCTTTTTTACAGGAAGCTTTCTCTCTGCTGTTTAGCATGACTGTATTTTTACAAGAAATTGTTGTTATTTTTGTTTTTTCTATATCAAGAAAACAGAAAGATGTTCCCGTGGCAACGTGCTGCTAATCTGCCCTTGAACAGTTTTAAAAAGTACCAAAGGTGAAGAAACTTTGATTTTCACCATTTCTACGATTCTGCAGAGCAACAGAGATCAGGGCCCCCGTTCTCATCTCTGTTTCATCTTTAACAACATAAAATGCTTACGGGTGCAGAATGCTGATTAAGACACCGTAGATTCATGTTTTCACACCTCTTAGCTAGCATTACTTCTTCATTGCATTTTGTTTCCCACTTCCAATGATCACAAAACATTGAAAATAAACCCCCAACCTACTGATGCGTCACAAGCTCTGTGTTTTGTTGTCTGCGTCTTGTTTCCATTCAAGGGACGACACAGTTTTATGGGTCATAAACAGTTGTTCATGAGTCAGTTCAGGCAGTGCATTACTCGCTACATTTACCCACCTCTGTCCCCGGACCCGGTCCAGAACCTTTGCTCCTCCACCCCCACAAAGGCTGTTGCCAGACTGAACATTAAAAGTTGATGGCTGCTCATATTTGCCATTCTGGTTACATTTATTACAAAGGGCACTGTTTACTGCCCATTTTCTCCACAAAAACACATTTTCATTTCAGTGGTGCATGACTGACACTGGTCTTAGCAGGTGATGGCTAATCTAATCAGAGGTGGAATACGAATATCCTTAAAGGAATGACCAGATGAAAAGAGGAGGGTCTGAATGGAGGCGAAATTGTTTTTACTCAAGAAAAGACTGCAGGGTAAATACAGTATAAACATGCTTGACAGTATGTAAGGCACACCTTTTTCAGGATGGGTAGAACGGAGTTAAACACAAGTAGGTGACAGTCTGTCCAACAAAACTGGATTATACAAGAAAAAGGACCCAAAAGCAACAGACAGATAAAAGTTGGAGACATGGGCTGTTTTCAGTTCAAAAGAACGTAAGAACTCATGTTCTCACCAAGAATGCTCTTGACAAGAACACAGAAAGGCTGGAATCGGGGAGAACGAGAGCATGCAGAATAAATCTGCATCACATGCACACCTCCTCTGGAGCCGCGTCTCACCGTCTGTTATAAATAGTCTCCAGATAATAAGAAATTACTACGTCAGCCAACGTCAGCAATTGCAGTTGCAGAAGGGCTAACGTTAGCCATGGCTGCTGCATACAGCCTAACGTTAGCCATGGTTGTGTCAGGCAGGAGTCTGAGGTTGTGGTCATGTGAGAAGAACCTTGGGTGTGACCAGATCTTTGTAGATTAAAGACAAAAAAACCCCAAAACAAAACAAAGAAAAGAAAGGAGTCCAAATCAGGGACATCAGTCAGGCTTCAGAGTGTTAGTCCCATCTAAAGAAGCTCAGAGGTTACTGGGTTTTTTTGTTTTGAACAGGTAAGTTAAATCTTTGCTAATGTAACGGTGGAGCTGGCAACCAGCTGGTAAACAGACAAACGTGAGTGTGCCACTTAGTGGCTAGGAGGACTTGTCGAAATCTCCTTTAATTAATAACTGATTCATTTGAACACCTGTCGTTATATTTCTGCTGGGTACCAAGATCCCTGAAATTGTTAAAAAGAAACCTTAAAAAATATGCTGTTATATTTAGCAAGAAGAAATTAATATAGCTAAGTGAGTCCAAATCGTACAAGTGCAGGACGGTGGCATTATTGAAGCTCTTCTGAGAGGCCTGGAAATTAACTGAAAGGGGAACTGAACCAAACTGGTTGATATTTTGTTACTTTACTGCTGAAGGTCAGAATCCTCTGCAAAATGTTTCTGAGCTTTTATAAATCAGTAACAAGCAGGCCTTAGTCAGTATAAGGCACAAACACATTACCTAAGGTCTCGTTAGCAGGACTATCTGCTCAGGTAGCCAGCCTGCCATCTCTACTTCATAGACATCTAAAGCCATTGTAGTAGTGCTGCATCACTCCACGCATCCACCAGCAGAAACGTCAAAGGGAATGAACTGAGGATGTTTAATTCATCCATGCCTAATGTTGGTCAAACATATCAAAAGTGAAACAGATGAAGGAGCAGCTCTATGACAGCTCCAAGCTTCAAACAGCGGTGCTGAGATCTTCTGATAATAATGAAAGAAACATCCCAAAACTACCCTGCATGGCAATATTAGCACATGTTAGCAATCTGCTAAACTTTCATTATTCACTCCTTTACTTGATAATTAAATATATTTTCTTATATCTGATAAAATTAGTTTCTAAATTGCTGCCCAGCAAAAGCAAGAAAAAAAAACAAGGAATTAGTTTGCTTTCACTTTTAATAAAAAAATAAAAACAACGTTTTGGATTTCTTTATCTATGATAAGGACTTACTGTGGGCTCCTGAAGGCCACATTATACCTGTTTATGATGTGGCTACTACAGACCTGCTGGATGGACGGATGGTTCAGACATCATCTCTGAGGTTTAGCATCTAGTATAGTTAGACACCAAAATGTTTTTTTGTATATCTTTGGTTTCTATGAACTTGTTTAAGAAAAACTAAAATGTACAGAAGGTTCAGCTGTGATGGGTTCAGAAAATGCTGAAGAGAGAATCCTTATGAATATTCATAAAGCGAAAGAATACGGTCAGAATAAAATCTGCCTTCAATCAACACAGCTGGAGTCAGGGACTTGTAGAGCTTTACCCTAACGAAGGCTTCGCCAGCCATTTCTGACCGTCTGCTCAACGTTTTATGGCAAGAAAATACCAGGGAGTCTGACAAGTGGCCTTGTGTACGTTCTCTGCTAAAAGGGTTATTAGAACAGAGCCAGGTTCAGAGAAATGGGGCCACTCCAACCACTGGGGATCCCGACAGCAATAACACACTTCAGTTTATTTCACAAATTAGGCCCTGAGAGGGGCTTGCATGGCTGCAGCTCCTAGTTAAAGTGATGGAGGTGACTCCCAGCCATTGATTTTCCTTTGCGCCTCTGGCGTCCCATCAGGCCGCCTCTGTGCTCCCTCCAGGCTACGTCTAGTTGGCCCTGCTTGCCTTTAAATCACATTAAACTGTAGTTATGCTTTAGCTATGTCTGTAAGACAGGCATCAATAATGCAGTTACCAAACGGTAATCACCTCAGACACGTCAGCAAAGCTTCCGCTGCCGGACTTTTTCCAAATGCGCTCCTCCCCAAGGCACCGGGATTAAACTTGAAGACGTTGTAATAAACAGAGGACAACAAATTCAAATCGGTGATTTATCTTCATTTCATAAATGCACCAATGATACAGATGAAACCAATCAGACTGCTAATGAAAAACGCCTCATATGGAAAATAAAAACAGGTTAAAGGTTAGATTTCTCTTCTAAGACGGATATTTACAGGATGGGGAGCTGACAGGAAATTCTTTCCCTGTCCCCCCCCCCCCGAAGACCACAGCCACTGATGAGTAATGATGCCTATTTTTCTTTCAATTTACTCTCTATAGTAAAGGCAGCAGACTGTGACACTTCATTACGGTAATTAGGCTAATTTAATTACAGTCTTTCACAGGTCAGGCAGGAAGCTGCTGATTGATGGCTCAGCTTGTGAATGCAAATTTTTTTAAACAAAAACACAAATCCAACACCTCAATGACAGCACATTTATAGCTCAGGAGCACTGCAGCCAAAGTCAGCCAACATGAGCATTAACCAGTCAGAAGTGCTGAGAGACACGAGCAGGGCTGAATATCTGAGGTCAGAACCCAACTTCAAACACACCGTTAGCTGAGTGGGAGTGGGCCTGTGGCTGTGGTGGCAGTCGAGGCACATCAAACTTTTATGGACATTCATTCCAACAGTTGCAAACCTTTTGATAACAAGACAGAGAGCAGCTTGAGTGGTGCATCCCACACAAGTTCACAGTTGAGCACTTTAAACACTGTCTGAGCAACTTTAAGAGCTTTTGGCATTTCAAACCTTTTATCAGAATCTCCTCTCCTGATTCACCATGAAGCCCAGCATGCCAGGCACTGCTGCGAGGATATAAATAAAGGCATAAACAAGCACCCCTTGGCACGGCAACCATCATGAATTAAAGGCTATCTGTATATTACGGCAAGACTGTCACTTTATTGCTGAAATCAATTTGGCAAGGCCCTGGAGCCAGAGGGATATGGCCTTGGTCAGAGTGAGGTTTATCTAAACGGAGCAGGCTGAGAGAAACACAGAGTCTATAATGAACTCCACTGTGTCCAATAAAGCCTTTTATTTCCCCTTTGTACACCTGAAACATGGCAGCATTCAGCTCTGCAGTTTTACTGACACAGGAAAGCAGCAGTCCGTCTGTACTTACACCAGCCCGCAGATACCTCAACAATAAAACCGTATCGGAAAAGACAAATCATCATTAAAATTATTCACATTCAAAATGCTGTTTTCCTTATTAAACCGGGCCTCACCAAGCAAATCCCATTTAATGTGACCTTTAGAAGAAAATAAGAAAACCATCCTATAGAACAAAACAAACTCTCAGAGATGAATAAAAAATGATATTAAAATAACACAATATAACTACACAATCAGAAATGACAAAGGGCAAATATTCTACTTATGTTTCCAAGCAAACAAAAAACTTCATTAAAGATTTTTTTCAGAACATACTTCAGAAGCTGTTCCTCTTGAATTCAGATATTCGGTTGGAGCCTCCTGTCCAACAAACTAGAGCACAGGTGTCAGATGCCAGTCCTTGGGTGCCGAACTCTTAGTTGAATCTCTGTTTCAACACACCCGAATCTAATAATTGTGCTGGTGGACAGTAGTGTTGTAATCAAGATCACACTAGCTGAGACCAAGGAGTACAAAGACAAGGCCAGGAGCTTTAGAGGCCAACACCAAAACAACATCAAGAGGGTCTCGGTTTCTAAAGCTCTTGGCCTTGTCTCAGTCTTGGTACTCCTTGGTCTTGGTTGGTGTGGTCAGGCAATGTTTAGTTTGGGAATTTCAAGGATTCGTCGACCAATTGATGAGTCCCTGTTTGGTTCTGCTGGTGTTTTTAAAGCCATGAGTCTCAGAATGCACAGCAGCTGTTAACAGTAGTGGGAATTGATTGTTCTCAAGGTCTACTCTATTACACATAGCTTTTCCACCAAAGTGATCGTTTAACCAAACCTATTGCAGGGGGCAGTTGGTTAAAGGGAAAACATTTTCCCTTTGAACAACTTAACTGCCATGACACAGGCTGTAACTAGGGTCAGCGTACTTTAGACAACACAGTTGTAAAAGGGAAATGGTAAAGTTACTGTTAGTGAGGCCATTTAATCTGATCAAGAATAAACAAGGACCAGCAAAAGTTCTGTCATATCAGGGCAGCTAACTTTAACGATCAGAGACAAATCGTGTTGGGTCTTCCCCAGCCAGAGGGCAAATGATACGGAGCACAGATTTGCTTTGGCTGTGATTAATGAAAGATTTGTTGGAATAATTACATTATAGGTCTGCATGTATATTTAAGGCACAAGTATAAAGTACACTGAAATTGTTGATGCTTATAAGAAACCAATCAATAATTAAAGTTTTATGTGGAGTCATAATGCAGTGTGGCTTCAATTCCCTACCGGTGTCTCGATTTTACTGTCTCCCAAATGAGCGGACACATCGGTCAGAGGCTGCATCAAGAACCAACGTTCTTGTTTTCTTATAGATCACAAACTTTGCATGGAAAGTGACTTATGCAAGTTTTGGGGCCAGTTTTGTCTGTTGACAATCTTCATAAATGAGACTCCTGGTCTGTTGCACCACAAAAAGTTCTGAACTAAAAGGTGAAGCTTTCAATATACAATGGAGGATTCAAAATACGATTCGATTAGTAAGGAACATTTACTGGTCCAACTTACCATCCTGAACCTTACCTTTGGCAGAGCAACAGAACAGAGAAACAAACAGAAAAACACAGATCATGACAGTGCTGAGGGGGTGATAGTAGCATAGGATGAGCAGTGCGTCAACTGGACGGTTGCCGGTTCAAATCCCAGCTCTGTCTGCCTAACTTATGATGATCAGAGAGCCTGGTGAGGATGATGAAGAGCAACTCAGGAACCAGCAAGGCCCAAGCCTTCCTTAACTGTAGAACATTTCCTTCATCATGGACTGAGATTGTGTCAACCTATATGGACGCTATTCCTCTGAAATGGACAACTTTAAGGTTCAACCAAAGTCTGCAGCTGCCCACATGGGTTAGAGAAATGCCTATTGAAGAAATAAGCCAGAGTATTTCACCAAAATGACAACAACTATTTCTCAAGTCAAGATGCAGCTTTCAAACATCAAAAAAATGTTCAAATGTGGTGGTAGTAGCATCATGTCATGTGAGAATATGAGAATATTTTATTATTTGCTTGGAAAAAAGTAACAACAAAAGAAAACATTATCTTTAATATATAAAACTTTAAAATGGGATATGTCAGATAAAGCTCCACATAAAGCACCAATGGGAACCAGAGATGAATGTAATCATAACAGATGAGTCATGGGTAAACATGTGCTCCCAATGTCATAAAGGGATCAAAACTGGGAAAACAATTACTATTCATTAGTAGTCACATGCTGGAGGAAATGTGGCCTAGCTGGAGATTACGCACATATTTTTTTGGGAAAATATTAAGAAAACAATAGAAGACATCTTCTTCCCCTGAATCCAACCTTGTTTGTCCTGGACCTGTTTTATTCTACAGGTTATGTTGATGGTGGCAAGGAAAACTATTACCCTGAACTGCTTAAATGAAGTCCACCCACCGTGGTTCAATGCTCACAAAAACTACAGAATGTATATTCGATGTAGGGGTTAAACGGCCAAATTACAACTAAAAAAAAATAAACACATTTATGAGAGGATGGACACAAGTGTCATTCCTTTGTACAAAAGGACATATTTGTCATGTATTTACCCAACATAGACACAAACCACTGATTTGGAATCAGTTTTTTAACTTGCTTAGCAGGTATAGGATAACTGGAAAACAAACAAAAACCATAGAAAACCACATAATCCCTTAGTAAAAGAGGACAATCCAAGCTTTCTTGTTAATCTAGAAGTCTATTTCAGCCACAACTCATTTAGAGTCTGCCAGGCGGACTTTATTGCATCAAGACAGAGATCTGACAATATTTGGTGGTTTTACTTAGTAAATCATTCTTCACCTCATCACATTTAATCATCTGCTGGATCTCTTCTTATTGTATTGCAGGTTAACTGAATTAAACTGGCGTTCCTTGATTGAATTGGCAGAATTTGATCTGAATTCAATAATAGATATTAGGACACCGGCTGGCTCTTTGAGACTCTGTGGAGGGACCTTTGGTTGTTAAATGGTAGGAATTAAAAAAGACTCTGAAATTACATTGATTTACATGAGTAAAGTAACTCACTGTGACTGGAGCCATTGTTTACACTTTTCTCTATTTACATTGCTGTAGGACGTATTCCATTTAGAGCTTTATAGCAGCCAACGCCTCAATAGTTCACGTAAAACAAAGGGACCTTTTTTTATATCAGGATTTTAAGTAAGTAAACATGTAGCTTGTAGTGCGACTTGGGATTGTATGTTTTTTAAAGCAAACAAAGATGTTTTTGTAACAAAGCTAAACTGAAAGTTAGTTGTGATCACCTGCTTACATCTCCCTTTAGTTATTCTTTTAGATTACACCAGTGGCTACAGGGAGACTTCCTGTTCTAGACTGTCGGCCCTAAGATGACCGCTCCGCTATCTCGGCCAGATGAATCTCAAATGTACAGATCAGGTAATATTCTGCACTTAAAGCTGGCATTTAAGAAACATTCCTCCACCACAGGCAAAAATGGTGCATGGCTTGGCATTTACAAGTGGATAATAAAACTTTCCTTAAATACAGCTCTCATCTCAGAGTGCTTTTTAGATGCCCTTAGTGGAGTCAATTATCTCCCCACACTTGCTATTACTGAGACACTCCAAGCACCTCGCGCCTTAAAAGGTCCATGAATCATGCTTTCTGAAAAATGTCACATTCTTAACTGCCTCTCAAAATGTAGACCCCGTGATGTTAGTGACGGTGAGCACGTCTCAGTGCCTTTTTTTTCTTATATGTGGCTCCTTAATTTGCATGAAAAGATTCAAGTAAATAATTTTCTTTTTAATTAGAAAACATTTACTCACAATATAACAAAGTGTTATATTACAGCATAGAAATGAACAGATGATCAAAAGTAATGCTCAGAAAGTTATCTAACTAATTTTTTTCCTCCATTTCCTGATGAAACAGCTAAATAAAGTTCATGGTTATTTGTCATAATGTTCTCTAACCAGTGAAATGTCACTTTGCTCTCGGGTAGACAGGCCTGAAACCAAGAGCTTTTGCTGTTTTATGTAAAGAAGTGGGAAGCGAAAGTAGGAGGATTGAAGCAGATTCACTCAAAGTAAAACAGATAGAGCAGAATAGAAGAGAAAACAGAGAAAGATTAAATGTTTTAAGTGGGCATGTTCCCACAGTTTGTTGTTATGTACTGTGTCAATCAAAGTTGCCGCTGGAAAACAGCTGGAAAGCTTTTAAAGAGGTTTACCTATTGCAGAAGTGCGTCTAAAAATAGCACGCAAAGGGCTACGTTCGGTCTTTTTGATCTTCTCGCTGTCAACCTTCGAGTTTTTCGCTTGTTGATTGCTCCAATAAATCCGTGTTCGGATTTTGGCTTTTTGGGTCTGAGTTAGTCTGGTTTGTGCAAACGTCATCCTGCCTGTGACTGGTTAGTCGGAGCACTTTTCATAGCCCTCTAAGGTTTTGGGTGGCGGTTTTATGCTTGTGTGGCAGACCTTGCCGCTAAGCTCCTGCTTTTCAAGTGAGTGAAGCCAGATTCTATCTGTGTTGGCACGGCCCTCGCTCATTTTGCCTGGCCGACGGCGTTTGTCGTACTGACTGCGTTCCTTGGCACTGCTGGTGTCCGTGCTCAGTTTACCTGCCCGATGCATTGTCCTAACTGCATTTGTCAGCTCCGCTGGCGTTCTCGCTCAGTTTACCTGGCATAACCTATATTTCGGCGTCCTTATTTCGGCCAGGGTGTCTTATACATCTACAGCTGCCTGGTTGCATGGAGGCTTTTCCCATACCGGTGGTTGGGATGCTGGCGCGCTCTTCCTGTGGAGACGCTCTCCAGGTGGAGGATGGCATTGATTTGTGCCCCAAATGCCTGGGTGTGGGACACCTCAGGGAAGCCTTGACGAACCCTTGTATGAATTGCAGCATCTTGCCTTTGTCTGTTAGACGGGACAGGCTGCGTATGGTTGAAGGCCTCCTTTTTACATCAGAGCGGCCTCCCTCGACAATGCCTCTACTGTGTTCCGGGAGGCGGAGGGTCTCACTGCGAGCAGAGCGACGCAGTCCTCGAAGGAAGAAGCCTAGGCTGGCGCACCTGTCCAGAAAGGAGCTGGATTGCCTGAGGGCTGAGGTGGAGCAGCTCAAAGCGCTGCTGCGGGCTCCAGAGCCCACCCCTGCCTCCTGGACAGCTTCCTGGGAGACGGAGGATGTGGAGTATGACGGGATCTCCGTGAGGGCCTCCAATTCTAAGTTTCCGTCCTTTGGGGAGTGGGAGGTACTGTTCCCAGCTCCCTCTGACCAGGGGATGAGGCCTCTGGGTGTTATTCAGGTAATTTCCTCCAGAGCACAGTGAGTCCCGAACCTGGTGGGGAACAGTACCCAATATATTGGCAGCCCTGGCCACGGCGATCTTGGATGAGGCACCAGCAGCCCGGGCCACCAAGACTCCCTTTTTTCGACAGGCCCCAGCGGCCCCGCCGTTTAAGGTTCCACCATCACCAGCTTTTTTGGAGGAACTCCAGCGCTGCTGGAGGATCCTAGCTTCCATGAGCAACCCTGGTACTTATTGTCTGGATCATATGCCTCCGGCGGATTACTGCATTGCCTCGCTGGTTCTTTTCCCAGAAGAGGCGCTTCCCATCGAGCCGGTGGTCTCTGCCTCACTAAAGCTGGTGCCCTTTAAAATGTTTTTTCTCTTGGCTGTTGCTACAGCCAAGCGGGTTGGTGAGCACCATGCATTTGCTATCTCCCCTACCTGCATGCGTTGGAAGGCAGATGGCTCTGGGGTGACATTGTGGCCAAACATTACTTTTCTTCCCAAGGTGCTCCCCTCAGGCTACGTTAATACTGCCATTGAGCTGGGGGCATACTGCCCTCCTCCGTTCCAGTCAGAAGAACAGAGGCTGGTGAACCTTCTGTGCCTGGTCAGGGCCTTAGGGTGTTGGACAGTCTGACCAGCTGTTTGTGTGCTATGGTCGGCGGACCAAGGGACGGGCCCTTTCAAAGCGTTGGGTGGTTGAGACCATCGCGCTGGCTTAGGAATCTGTGGGAACAACTGCTCCATCCAGTGTTGTTTGCCATTGGACAAAGAGTGTGCCTACGTCCTGGGCGGCGATAAGGGGCGTGTCGCTGGGGGATATCTGTGCGGGCCACACCATGGACGTTTGCCCGCTTCTGTCGCCTCAATGTGGGACAGGAGTCCTTGCTAGCGTCTTCAGTCCTGCCTCCAGCTGCGGAATCCTGAGGGGGTGAGTACTGCGTTCCTCATGACATTGCTGGCCTGAGTCATCCCCTCTGTTAACTGCACTGGCAGTCAGGAAGGAATGAAACAGAACGTAAGTTACAGTGGAAACTTTTGTTCTGTGAATTCCTGGATGATTGCCAGTCATGTTGGTGACTCGGAACTTCTCAGCGAGAAGATCCCAGGAGACCGAACATAGCCCTTTGCGTGCCAGGTGTGCTATGTGTCACGTGTGACTTTGTCTATATAAAGATTGAACCTGCGCGGAGTGCGAGGAGACATATCCATTCTGTTAACTGCACTGGCAGTCATCCAGGAATTCACAGAACCATAGTTACCACTGTAACTTACGTTATGCTATTGGTTCTGAGCTTTTCATTTTAAGTAATTCGTTTCAGAGTTTCTAGAATCTTCTGATGTGTAATTTGTGGGATCCTCTCTCTCTCAATTATAAAAACTAATTGAAAAAAGCACACTGGAAAATGGGCTAAACTCATTCTATACAATACAGGGATAGTGTAGCGTTGTTATGTTGAGATGAGGCTTTGAAGCACTTCAGCAAATCTGAGAATAATTTTCTGAAGTCCTATAAGGCAGAAATGTCTAGTTAGGCCATCTAGTGGTAAATAAATAAATACATGACAGGAAAACTGCCATGTCCACATGTTTTAAATGCTCCATAACATCCTTTTAAATCTTTCAAAATAAATTATTAAGACTCCTAGTGAACCTTCCAACAACAAGAGGAGACCTTCTGAGACCAAAACCAAGCACTAGACTGAACCCTCTGGGACCATGTGAGACCAAGACCAATGATAACACTGATTCTGTTATATATATTACTATCACTGGTTAGTTCTTTTAAATAAAAGAAAGATAAACTGGTTTCATTCAGACTTGCTGTTATGAGTTTATTATGGTTAATTCGACTTTGTTAATCTGCCATGTGGGGCCATAGTGTTTATCTAGTTCAACTACAGTAGATCCTGTTCCTTTCCCCTCCACTATGAATGCTTCGCAACAATGATGTTTCTGCACTCATTCTGGTTCTGTTAACAATAAAGTGACATAAAAAACAAATGAGCAATAATAATATTGTTTTTGTCTGAGATGGGGGTGTGCTCTCAGTGCAAACACAGTATAAAACTTTAAAGATCAGAAGTAGAAATCAGACATTCTGTTCGGTTCTGTAAAGATAAGAGTGCAATAAGAAAATAAGAATCTATGATCGTTGTCAACAATAACATTTGTTTTCCTTTTTTCTTGGATGGTTCTGCTGTCTTCTGCTACATTGTTTACATTCAGTTTCTTGTTTTTTTTTTCTTTTTGATATGGATAAAGTACAAAGAGTTACATATTTATATGATAAACCTCAACTCAGTTTCAGCACTGCAGAGTGAAGCACTGCAAAACAAGAGAGACAAGTCTGAGGCCCTCTGTTCTGAACATGAGCCCAGGAAAAACTGATCTATGAGCAAAGACCTCCAGCACTGGTTTACATGGCTGGCAAAACCAAAAGAACTTCAGTAAGAATAAAGCTGCTATTGTAGCCCTGCTGAACAGCAGAGTTTCTCTAATAAGATGTGCTGTAACAAAGGCGGCTTTAGCAAACCCCTTCCTCCCCATCATCACCTTTAGACTCTTTACACAAACTAGAGTCATTAAACAGTAAAAATTCAAACTCAGAGCCGATTCTAAGAAAAATAATCGATATTTGATGACATTTTCAATGTTACAGCACGTTTCTGAAGGTAAAGGCTTGTTTCTAGTTAATGCATTTGATCGATCACACTATGACAATATTTAACTTCCTTAATTGGGTCAAAAGCAACTAATATCTGATAATTGGACCTTATTAAAAAAAACAAATTAAAATGTCGCATTCCTTCTACACAAAATAGTAGACAAAGCAACATCTGGTAACTGTGCTATTAACATACTTCTATTTCAGTGGTGTGATTTTGTATAATTGCTGAGATTTAATGTGCCACAATGCGCTTCGATTTCCTGCTGATGATGAAACATTTCTTATAACTTTGGGACAAATGAAGGATCAATCTATTCTAAAATTGATAGATCAGAAACAAATTAAACTCTTTACAAAAGAAATATATATTCTATGGTTGTGTGGAAAATCGCAGCATCAGCAGGATAATTTGCAGCTATTTCCACTATTTTCTGCTCTCAAAGACAAAAAGATTTTCCAACATGAAGTGACAGAGACCCTGAGGACCAAACAGACTCACAGAAAGAAATCCTTTCCACTATCCATGCTCAGTACTGTCAGGCGTCGGCGCTGCTTTCCTGTATAGGATTCTCCACTAATAATTCAATATATTTGACATTATTTCACCGTCTTGGATTCCAACCAATGGGAGACAGTTTCATGCCTCCAGTTTGGGTTAATTCCTGTTACCCAAAGTCGATGTAAATAAGCTGTTTTCAAAGCAGAGGGTTTTCATCCAAAGCCAATAATCATTAAAGAAAATAGATATTATTTATTAACTTCATCACTTTTCTAAACCTGTAGTATAAATACTCATGTTCATCATTTCACAGCTGTAAGTACATCATCAATGTTAGCGCTGATGTGGGAAGTGCATTTGAAAAGATATTTCATTTTGATAGATTTTTATCCAGGGAGCACTTAACATTTACAGCGAGCTATAACCTTTCAATTTTCCTCATAATTGAATGTTTCATTTTTGTGACTCAGCATTTCCAACATTCCTCTTCTAATTGACTTCCTCAGCACCAGCATCAATCAGTCCCTAATTTCCACCGAGAAAAGGCTCAGCAAGAAACAATCAGCCTTCTAGTGACAAGGAAAAAGACGAAGGTTTTAAAGCTGGACAAAGCCGCTGCCACCAGCTAATCCTGTTCTGCTATTCAATGCAGTCAAAACCAGCAGAGATGAAAACATAAAATCCTTCTACTACCTTCAAAGTCAAAGGTAATTTAAATGAATTCTTTTAATATTTCGAGTTTCTTTCCTGACACAAAGATTTGTTTGGGTTTAATATGCTTGTTTTACCCAGAAACACCAAAAACATGGAAAAGGATGTTGAATTAAAAGTCAACGATGATCAGCCTAAAGGTCAAATTCAAACACAGTTTTATTCAGAACACTGTAATATACTGATAAAAAAATGCCTCTACTAGAAAATCCATCAGTCTTTCCACTTCAATGATTCACAGAGAAAAACAAAAATAAACTTTGGTGCTAAATCCTTCGGTGTCGACGTCAGCACTAAGGTGGGTGAAAAGGATGTAGCTTAATGTCGCGTCTATTTCATTTTATACATCTATGAGCATCAAGGTCTGTTCATTGTAGGCAGCCTAATTAAAATCTTTCTCATAATGCACCCGTTACCAAAACTAGCAGCGGATCAAACCAAAGAGTATAAAATAAAATGATCAATAACCAGTCGGTGTCTGATCAATACTTTTGTTTCAGATTCAATCTGTTTCTGGCGTTGCTGCTCTGCTTTAAGGCTTCTGAGAAATATATTTAAATTCATCAACAGCATTTAGTTGGTTTGATACCTGCACGCTTTGGACAGTCGTTATTTTTGTGCTGTAGTTTTTCAGAAAGATTTTGTTATGATTCGATTTGCTCTCATTATATTAAGTTCACTTTGTTTCTCTTGACAACTTCAGCTTGTTGTGCATTAAAAGACAAAAACTGAGGTTTAAAAAGCTTATTTCAGATTGTTTACATTAATTGTTTGGACAGTGTAAAGGTCCCAATGACAATCAGCCATTGGTGTTACGTCATTTCTTCACCCACAGACCGTTTCCACTCACCTTGGACGACGACGTGTCACACTCCTGGCAGATCCACCCGTATCCAGTCTGCTTGGGGGATTTTTTTAGTGGGGGGTCCAGACACCCAAAGTGATAACAGAGCTGGCACTCATCACACCTGGAGCACAGGAACAGGAAGGGTACGAGTTACGTGTCACATAAATAACACCGCTGCCCTCCTTCAATCAGACCGGGATGATGGATGGTAACAAGGCAGCAGGCTGTCACCCATGAGACTGCTAATGTATTTCTACCTCTCTTTAATCACTGCACTCCCTTGACTTTACACGACCAAGCACTGTTCAGTGGTTTTCCTAAGTGTCCTGATAAATACAGGTCTTGTTAGTGTCAGAGAAAAGCTTGTTACGTCTCCCAAGGCTTGGCTGTTTTTATTCAAGCTAACAAAAGTGGCACAGCTTAGAGAATGCAAGAAAAAAAAATCTAACAAATATACTGTAGTGAGCTTTGACTCACAGAACTGTACACTATAATTGTTCAGAGGATTTCTATAAAGATCTGGTTTAGTTGATCATAATATATTATATCTCTCTTTGAGGAGTTTATTACAATAATTCAGACACGCTGAGCTTTTATTGACAAATTTGAAAAAAAAGGAAAAAACAATGAATCCAGCATCTATGCTTTTCAACAAACTCCCTTTAGTTCTCCCTGTTATTCTAAAGCAGCATTGCAGGAGCTACTTTAGATGGTTCAAAGCAGATAAAACCTACTGACGATGTCTGGGGACTCAGTCTAAAGTGTTTGACATTTTACTACTCTGGAAAAGCTAGTTAATATTTACCAAAATGATTTTCTTTGTTAACTAAAAAAAGGTAGCTTTCATGAAATATTAGAGCCATGGGACCAATAAACAATAAAAAAATACAAAGCTTCAGACTGTTTGCTACTAAAACAGTCTTTACTAAAACAGGAAGTGGCAACCAAATATAGATGGTGGCGTGTTGTTTGGTTTATTTATGTCTGATTGGTTATTAATATACATACAGTTGGACGCAGACCGTTCCCTGGATTAAAAATGAATCTTTTTAACAGGAAACAGACACATGTCCAGGACTATGGTTTGTATGCATGAAGCCATGAAGGTTACAGGGTAGAAAACAAAACCTCTTCGTTGTTTCATCTGTACGCACAAACAAACTGATGCGTTCTGCAGATTGAATAAATCAATAACTTCTCTCTACTAATTTTACTCTTTATTGCTTATTAAATAATTAGCTGTAGCTGTTATTACCTCTGCCAAGGAGGTAATGCTTTCAGTTTATTGTTTGTTAGTTAGCAAGAATAGGATAAAACGTCCTGGACGGATTGCTCTGAACATTAGAACCTTTTTGAATGGATTCTTTAACACTCTGATATGGGCCAACCTGTTCATAGTGGGAGTCGGTGTGTGTTCCTTAGGCAGAGCTCAAGAAAAAGCAACTACAGACAACTTAAGCTACCCGATGGCTGCCTATAAAAACTGAGTTCACTATTTCTAAATGACGACTTGACTCCATACATATGGCATCAAAAGGTCGGTGAACATGTATGATCTTCATGATGTCTTTTAAGGGAGGATTTTAGAGAAACAGTAGGCTAATGCTAGCTTGTTTCTTCTCACTGATGACGTATTTACAGATTGATAATTCAGATCACAAAATGATCTCTGATCTAATTCATTGTCTTTGGACAAAACTTACTAGTTGAGGTGTTTCACCGCTTCATTAAAAATCCTTTAGCTGTGCAGGCCATAGTTATTTATGAACAGTTATTTTTTACACCCTCTGCCTCCATTCTGCGGTCACTTTCACTAAAACTAACAAACATCAGCCAGAACTCTTTATTTGTCTTCAATATTCATTACTCCAGAGTACAGTGAGATACTATTCAGCTGCAGAGTGGCTCTCTTGGGAGTTAAATTAGGAAAAGACAAGGAAAACAGGAAAGTGTGCTTGTGACCACAAAGACTCCTTACACCTTTGGTCTTAATCCAACTGCCTGATGCCTGCCATCTGGCCAACAAAATAGATAAACTTCTGCTTCTCTACTCTAAAAACTTAGATTTCTATTGAACTGTTGCTCTGTGTTTCACTGAAACCTGGCTCAGTGAGCAAATCCAAAAGCAGTGAAAGCGGGAACAAAAGTCCTACTTTTACTGCGTGTTTGGATTGTTTTTTGAAGCATCAGCTACTGAGCTACATTACTTTGTTTAAACTGTGATGATTGACATCAATACTTGAGGACATGTGTTTTTCAGATTGAGACCTCTGACAAAAACAGTAAAAATCACAGAAACCCTCCCAACCCATGCATGGTGCTGTCACAGACCAGGAGAGCTCCTTTAGAGAAAGACAGCTGCATCCTAGATGCACAAGGAGCGATTTTTTTACAGATCAGTAACCTCAGCACCTAAAAGACTTTCCAACCATCAGCGCTCCCAACAAAGTTTGGACTTTTTTTGGTAAAAATGTAAAAAGTTTTTTTTATGGAAAATTGAAACTGTATATTTTTACATCTTCAAAATTACCCTAACCATTTAAACCTTTAATTTATCTTATTCCATTTTTATGCAGTTTAATAGTGTTCTCGTAATTCTTGCTGTAAACTTTCTCAACCAACTCGCTCTTAATACACTCGGTCTGGCCAAAAAGAAGTCCCCATCCCAACCAAAAACAACAACAAAAACAGCATACACTATTTTAGTGGCTTTGATTACATCCTGTATTTGTTGTGGCATTGTTTTCATAACCTTCTACAATGTCACAAGATTCATTTCCATCCATCATTGCAATAATTTTACAAGATCTTGCGTGATGATGTGAGAGTCAAATCACTAATCAAACCCTGTCCATTATATCCTAAATAGTCTCAGTTGGGTTACGGTCTAGACTCTGTGGTGGCCATTCTATTTGTACAAATGATATTTTATGGTCTCTGAATCCTAGTGTTGTAGCCAAGACGTGTAGAGGCGTTGAGACCAACACTTAGACCTTATATGGTCGGGGTCTCTATGATTATTTTCTGACCACACTGTTGTCAAAAACAATGGTTCCCCACAATCTCCTTCGCTGTTTTCTTATGTTGATGCAGGCAAATGATTTGACACTTCTTAGACAGACCATTTGGAGGACAGTGAAAAATTATTCTATTCTATTTTATTGTGTTCTATTCTAATCTACCGTGGTTCACTTTACATCTAAGGAAGCTGTCTATAACCATGTTTCCACCCAACTGAAATTCAAATTTTGAGCAAACTTTTAAAGTAAAAAAAGAGGAAATGTGTGAATTTGTGGTGTTTCCATTTGGTTTAAAGCGAATTAACCAAGCATCACAAAGAGTAATGCTGTCGTCCGCATTACATCGTCACATATGGCTGTAACAGTTTTTATCAAATTCTGCACAGATCACAGATCAGTAATGCGTGGGACGTTTTAAAGAATACGTTGCCATCCGGTGAGTTGTTCCTACGTTAACATGTTGGCTTGTGATGACGATGTTGCTTCCAGCCATGTTTAGGCACATCATCGGAACATCCGGGAAGATGCCCACATCGAAAACAGCTGATCAGTCATGTGAGGTAAAAGTTTACAATGTCAGTTCGACAAGTTTTTCCATTATTCTGTTCATTGATCCTTTTTCATAAAAACCTTTGATTTTATTCTTCAAAATACTCATTTTAAAAAATTGAAGGAAAAGTAGGCTACTTTATAACACAGGAAGAGGCTTACATCAGTGGGGACTGGGCCTCGTAAAAGTAAACAAAAAAAACAAAGTGACCAAGTGGAACAAAGCAGCTAATACAAGCTACAGGGAGAAGCTCAAAAACAGCATCTAAGCCAACGTCAGTGATCATGTTAGCATACAGAGTAGAATAGATAACCATTACATCATATCCAACACATTTACATGTAAAAAAGGAATTAAATATTTAAGCCATCCTTGTCTAAAAGTTCCAGGCAGCCAACACATTTCAGTATAGCTGCACCTCCTTCCAACAACATTTAGAAAAGCCCACAGATGCTGAGTTATCATCCATCTGTGAATTTTGAGCAAACTTTTAAAACGAGAATTAGATGTTTCCACTCTGACATTTGATTTAACATTTATCAGGACACTGGCAGCGGAAATAGATGAGCAGTCACCTGAGGTAAATGCTTGCAATGCCACAAAGTTTATACCACAAATATTTGTCCTACTCCTCTTTAGCACATTTACTCTCTGTTGGAAAATTAAAAAACAAGAATTAAGAAGTTTTTGTGAGATTTTGTAGTTTAATTCAAACTATGCTGACTTCATCAAGCTCTTTTAATGTGATGCTTTGTCTTTGATTAAAGTTTGATATGGAGAATAATTAGGAATCTGCGAGGAATCATGATGAGGTGTTGCTCTAATTCCCCACCTCACCACCTGCTGCCAGTTTCCTGTCTCAGAGATAGGCAAACGTGACTGTGGGTCAGCTGGTGTCACCCAGAGCTTTTGTGAGGTCTACAGTTGTTCCTGTCAGGTTTTTGTAGATTATAAGCTTTGCTTGGAAAGTAAAGTATGCAAGTTTGAGTTTCTTTAAGAAAAGAGAGTGAATGGGAATATAACATAAACTAGGATAAAACTGCTTTGATCTGAAATACACACATTTTTAGAATTTCGTAATATATATAAAAAAAATCCCAGAAATGTCTTAAGCTACACAACTAAACACAGGGTTATGCTTGTTAAAGCCTACCCTCCCTATACTCTTCAATGGTCATTTATAATACACAACATTCATTCCAGCTCCACCTGAGAAAGAAAAAAACACCTTAACTAAATAATTTTCAATTAACCGTGTTTTGCCCAGTTTTCTTCTCTGTCCCTGAATTCCTTACTCTGCCCTTCTGTCCGCAGTAATGAAGATGAATCGGTTGTGGTTGACCTCCCTGGCTGCTCCTGTTATCAGATTTTCATCGAAGATTGTGAACCTCCTACATTGATTAGACCATAATTGGCTCTAATTGTAAAGTGATTGTTCACTAGTCTAATGAAGGTTATAGAGAGGTGGCCGGCCTCATAAATGAGAAGAAGAAACGTCTGCCTTCTCAGGGGTAACAACTGAATCTTGTTGAGGACTCCAAGGCTTTCAGCGGCATTTATGCTGTTCTAAATAAACACGGGTATTCTGTGGTTCCTTGTGACCCATCTAGTGATAATTTAAGACTTTTTTTCCTTTTCAAACTGAGTGGAGATGTGATCCAAAGTAAAGCTGACAGTTTGGCTTAGCAGGGGATCGAGATGATCCTTTGTTCTCATTAACTTTTAAGCCTCAGTGTTACTGAAACATTTCAAAGTACTTTAGCATCATAGCTACATTAACACACGATTAAATCATCCATATCACTCATTTCTACGTCACAATCTATGTGCTGCTTTTCTACATGCATTCATATATACGTAAACACGAAATGAAATTCTGAGATTCTGCTTCGTATTTATCCTTCTAACGGTCGTTTTCTACAACATCTCACTGCTATTAGGAGTATTTGAATACCTGTGGTCAAACAGACGTGGCTTAACTTCATTAACTTCTTATTCCAAGTGATCTTTTAAGATGATAACAAAGCGTTTGACCTTACAGCCATGAGAGGAACACAAACAAACATGGAAGAGAGCAGCAACCATGAAAGAGCAGAGAACAGTTTGAAACGCCAACAGCTGATGGATTTCCTCACAGAGATGCAGCACGGCTCAGACCAGGCTGGGTTACCAACTCTGAGACACGCCGAAGCTTCCTGACCCTCATCTTCTTCACAACAGTGAAACCCTAAAGATGTGGGCTGACTACAGGTAGGGGATGTTTGTAACCTCCACTCCATTTCAGTTTTGAACATTTAATTGAGTTTGATGAATTTTTGTTTGGGCTAAACGACAAAACCAAAAAAACAAATGTGATTATTTTAACCATTTCATTTTAATTTCCCTTTTTACTAACCTCCAGCTTGTAGATGTTTGATCCTAGGCTTTCAGGTTTTGTTTGCCCAGAGTCCATTGTTGCAGAACTTTTCTGTAATCTTACTTCTACTTGCATGCATGGATCTACATGCTAACTGCAACCCACTTCAAGCGTCTGACCTTCACCTGAAGGGTTAAAGTGAGGAATGTTAAATATAGTGTGAATAAAAGTGAGAGTGTCTGCTTTTGCATTTTGTTAAATGTTTCCATATTGCAAATGCAAATGATTGGCCAGCCCCAGTTTTTACTGTGAATTAAAAGCTAAAGGGCCAAGCTAGCAGCAGTAGCATCTAGAACCAAGCATGTTCTTTGTAAAGTTGGAACAAAGCAAAATCCCTGGTCCAACAGAACTGGATGAAACGGCTCCTCAGCGTAAGACCGAGTTCTGCAGAGTCCTGCTAACGACCGGATTATTTCATTCGGGTGTGTAAAAGCAGAGAAACGTCTAAAGGAAGACCAGCTGTTCTAGAGCGCCCCCTGCATCAATAATTGTTCCCTCAGAAACATTTATTTAAACAGTTATTGACTTTGGATTAATTTAATTTTCCTTTGGGATGAATACAGAATTTCTTTATTTCATTGAAATGATTTTCTGAAATAATATTTCACTAGAATTAGTTTGGTTGAGTTTTACATGTTTTATTCTGAAATATATTTAGTCTGGAGTTAAACTATGTTTGTAAATGAATGCTTATACACTGCCTGCCAAAATAAAAGTCGGCACCTGGATTTAACTAAGCAGGTCCAAGCCTCCTATTGGATCAGTGCTGCAGAGG